>JAUELH010141769.1:0-12035 GCA_031471375.1 Hermissenda crassicornis | reverse complement strand
GAGAGAGAGAGAGAGAGAGAGAGAGAGAGAGAGAGAGAGAGAGAGAGAGAGAGAGAGAGAGAGAGAGAGAGTTTAAACTCACTGATTTACGCGTTCACCGAATTCAGTTGTAGTATGTAGTAGCAGTTAAATTGTTTGGTTTTTGTTGTTTTAATCTTGCGGGCGGATTGCACCATGAAAGAAATCCTATCCAATTGGGGTCCCCCCCGGACACACACACACACTCACATCGCATTGTTGTCCCATCACATAATCAAACAAATAATTTACAAAATAATAATATAAGTGTTTAGATGAGGATATCAGGGCTCATCTAATGATAAATGCTAGTTTCAAAGGAAACTGAAAGCATTGAAGAGGACATGTGTTTACCGGCTAATCTCCACAACGTACAAACTAACATTATCAGTGGGAAACATTTGAAAAAGAGTGTTAAAAATATTAAATCAGATATCTGCTATTACTATTATTATTATTATGTTAATGTTATTGCAGAGTGTAAATATATATATCTAGGCAATCGTGATTTGATTAAAACTTTAAAACGCAAATTGCCACGTGTATAAAACATCCGAAACGGGTGTCTGAGTGATTTCATAGACACATATTTCATTATCTATATATAGATAATTGAAATTTTGTTTTAGCCAGCAATCCCCTTTTTTTTGGTTCCGAGATGGTCTGCTGGCTAACGCAAGGGGGACATTCTGCATCGTACGAGGGATCGGCTGTTGTATGGTCTGATTTCTATTTTCCTTTCATAATTTTGTTACTTTCAAAAAGAAGAGTTGCAAATCAAGAAACAAACATCTCGTTTGCCAGAGTGGTCTATTAATAGTACAGATCAATGATAAAAAACAATTATAGACAGCGACAGTGTCCAATAGTGATTGTATACCTATAACCTTTGCCCCAGTTCACTGCTGTCCATCCATAGCTCGTTGAGAGAGGAATAATTTTTTTCTGAAGACAGTAATCGTCATATCGAAAATCACCTTGGAATATAAATAAATCACCACTCAAAATATTACGAATAGCGGTTGAATATTTATTCTTCACTATATTTTGTCATAAATAAATCGCCCGGGCCTAAATAATTCTGATCTGTGTGGTCATGATATTAATATCTATACCTAGCAACTGATCAAATCAAACGTGCGACGCATGAAATAAATATTGCTTGAAAAGTATTATTAATCTGGCAACTGTGTCGTTGGTAGCACCGATGTGTGTTTGGATTGTTTACAGAAGGTGAAGGTTCTCCTTTTTGGTACATACCACCGGCACGGCAATGCACGAGTTCAATGTTTGTATACATATGTTATCATGATATACGTGTTTGAAGTATGAACCTCATCACCATAGGTTGAATCACAGCCAACAAAACATGCCTAATTCAAAGCAAGAATCAAAATCGGACTCCGCTGTTTCATACAAGTCAGGAACCACTGCTGTTGTTGGGCACAGGTTTACATTTTTTGGTTATTTTCTTCTCCTTTTTTTAGAATTACTGTTACTGTGACAATGAATTTAGATAAGTTACCACAATACTATGAGGCCAGAGTTGCTCTTGCAATAACTAGAGTGTTTTTATGGAAGTGAACGGTTTAGTAATCAGTAATAATGTATTCACTATCAATGAAGGCTCCGATCAATGAATGGCAAATAGGTTAGGTTATTCTATTGTTGTGTAGTGTAGTCTACTGCTAGAGTTTTAAGAGTTCTGTTTGGGCACTCTGCCACTCCAGGCAATCTGCCCACTTCCAAGGTGAGGTGGTTTTCGTTTAGCGTTGAATGATATTGATATATATATATCAAAATTGATTGTAATTGTATATATATCTAGTAAGGTTTAAAGTAAAAGTGCTTTATTAAGATCTACTTTTAGGTTAGATATATATATTACTAGTACTGTATACTATTTTTGTACATGTTACTATCAATCCAAATTGGAAGTGGGCGGATTACATGGACAGTAGTCTACTCCTAATACTCCTTTATAAACAAAAATAGCTTAGGAGATAGATAGACTTTAAAAATTCTTCACTGACAACAGAAATAAAAAAACAACCAGCTAGTGGTCTCAATCAATTCTGGTTGTTTTGATTTAATTTTTACTGCAACATATTATATATATATTATATATATCACTATTGAAGAAAGTAAAACTCCACAGTGACAAGTCTTCCATTACATTATCACGCTTCTGGTGAATGAAGTGGATTTTTGAACTTTGTGAGTGTCAGTGACTGACTGCTAGTGATGACCTGAGAAAGACTAGATAGAGGTCTCTAAAGATAAAACCTTGAAGTGGTCTTATCACATTGGCTTGACCCTTTCGTTGTCAAATTATGTCTCACTCTATGATTATGATACTTTTATTTTTACTTTGTTGGATGGCATGTGTTTGTTTCTCAAAATAGGCATGTATCATGATATATATATATATATATATATATATGAATATGGAATGATTTTGATCTATTATTATTGCACCATTACTCTAGATATATCTCTATATATAATAGTAGTAGTAGCTTGATAAAACATGAACACTTTTGATACAATGTTTACTTCTTTATATATATATTCAATTTTTTAAATTGATGATATTTATAATCTTTGTTGTCTCTAGAACTCTATAGACTACTCTGCATTATAATATATATGAATATATGTAAATCAGTTATTTGCATCTCTCTCCTCTTTGTCATTTATTTCAACATATTATAATCTCTATCATTTACATCATGTGTATACATTATTTAACTGCACTCTTATTTTTAAATGAAAATATCGTTGGTGTCATGCTCTATCTGGTTTTAGGATAATTTTCCATGAGCCGCAAGAAACTGTTTTTGGCGCACAATTTTAATTGATATCGAGGACACTCCTCTTGATCTCTAGAAGTGTAAGTGTCAGATATATATATACGCTCCGAGTCGCAGTGCGCATCTCATTTGAATGGGTTCTATGCTAGTAACTGAATAGCAATGATTGAAAATTGAAGTAAAATTGTAATAATTTTTTACATCAAACATTTAATGCTATGCTTACGTAAAGACTTCCTTTTGCAATATGAAAAAACTAATCTTACCTTTGGATGTAAATCCTGGTTTTAAAAGATGTGTAAGTGTCAGATACATGCTCAGAGTGGGAGTGCGCATCTCATTTTGAATGGGTTCTTTGCTCGTAACTGAATAGCAATGATTGAAGAATGATAAGTAAGTTAATAGTAAATATTATTTACTTATCAAATGTAATTATTTTTCACATCAAACATAATGCTGTGTTTGATATAAAGACTGTTTTTGCAAATATATGAAGAAAATAATCTTAGATTTGGGTTTAAATTCTTGCTTTAAAAGACAAACCGCACTTGACTTGACTCATGGCCCAGTTGCATGGTTAGGGGAAGAGAAGTGGTATGGTACTAAATTTGTCATGCGCGACAAGAGTGCTTGATTAGACTATTTTTAGTGCAGATTGACATCCAATATTAAAGGAGAATCCTCTGTGAGTGTTTTGGCCTCGTTTGGGTTAAAAAAAGTAGTGGAGCAATTTTCTCCAATTACATGGTTAGAGAAAGACACTGACGAATATACGTTTATGAATGTATTTATAGATACATAAGAGTAACATTCTCAGTGTTTCAATTGAAAGGCTTGGCTTGCCAAGTGTTCTCTGATGACAGGGTGTTTATACCGATCACTACATATAAAGCGCATAGAGCACTGCTATGTGGATATGCGCTATATAAATGCTATGTATTATTATTTATTATTATTATTATTATTACATCATTTTACATTTCTTCCTATATTGTGTCACTTTTAAAATCTTTTTCAACAATCAAGCAATATACATCCTTATCCTAATTTTTCCCTGTCTTTTCTTTATGCTTGTCCCTTCCAGGCATACCATGTCGGGTATCTCCCTGGACACGGCTGCAAGGAGGAGATCCTCCGTCAAAGACTTCTGTGTCGCCACTCCTGAGGAATTTGTGAAGAATTTTGGAGGGAATGTTGTCATCAGCAAGGTTATTAATAGATACATTTTTAATTAGCTAGTTTTCGAAAGAATGTTGTAATTTTAAATGATACATTTTGGGGGAAAAAAAGAGAGTATTGTTCAATATTCCAATAAAATGTTATGATGAATTGAATGTTTTACACTGTTACCCTACAAACTTCACCTTTCAAGATATGCTAAGTAACAATTTAAAAGCTGTTTTCCTCTTTATAAAATTTTCAGATTCTTATTGCCAACAATGGCATTGCAGCTGTCAAATGCATGCGGTCTGTCAGAAGGTGGTCATATGAAATGTTTAGAAATGAAAGGGCAATTAAATTTGTTGTCATGGTTACTCCAGAAGACCTTAAAGCCAATGCAGGTATGTCCGTTGTTGATTCGTGCATTTAATTGTATGAAAATGAGTGATCAACAGATTATTTCTTGCAGTCATTCATTATCATTATGATGAATTTTTATTTATAACGAAATCTGAGACATTTGATTCCATGCTTATACTTATGAGGTAAAGAAAGACTACACAGTTGTTTTATATGTTATTATTATATATCATAAAAAGGAAATGGTAAATTCATGAACAGAGAGCATGGTGCAATCACACATTACTTACTTAGTCCTCACAATGATTTATCTTTCTAATGATGCTTTATCATTCTCTTCATTTTATTGCCACAGAACAATGAAACTGTAACATTTGACTCTTAACTCATTACAAATGTAAATGTCTGTAATTATGGTCTACATTTTGCGACAACAAAACATGCTAATGTGATAGTAACGATTTATATTATATAACAGGCCTGTACATTTTCAGCCCGTGGGCTGATTTCAGACTTTCAAATAATTTTCAAGTTTCAGAATTTAAATCATCAACATTCAGACCTTTTTTTTACATGGAAACTGAAATTTTTCAGAATACATCAGAATGGCAGACCAATATGTCCCGGTGCCTGGAGGGACCAACAATAACAACTACGCCAATGTAGAGCTCATCTTGGACATTGCGAAGAGGATCCCAGTGCAGGCTGTATGGGCAGGTTGGGGCCATGCCTCGGAGAACCCCAAACTGCCTGAGCTGTTGCACAAAAACAACATTGAATTTATTGGTAGGTGACGGAAGAAATCAAAATGATCATTGGTACCGCCTGTCAAGTTTTTTATGTGTATGTAATATTGTTTTCATTTCCTCTTTTCGTCGAGGACTACACTCAGGAGTGTGCATTTATTATGGATTCATATAACACATTAACCTGACACCGCAAGGTACAAAAGGTTACTTGATAAAGAAAGGAAGAAAAAGAAACAACACAGTATTTTTTAAGCATAAGTTTCCTATAGATTGTTATATGTAGATTCTGTGTGGCCTGACTTCGTTAATATTATGCAAATCACATTGCAAAATCAAGAATACATCGTTGGGCAAAATATCACTACGTTGCTCACCATTTGAAGTCAATGAATTATCCTATCTTTTCTGCTTTATCTTGATGAGAACTGTATAAACAGTACAATTGAAAGGACTGGTATTATTATAATTTGTGTAAGGTGGTTTCTACTGTTGTTTTACTGCAGGTCCCCCTGAGAATGCTATGTGGTCCTTGGGAGATAAGATTGCCTCTTCCATAGTAGCACAGACTGCTTCTGTTCCTACAATGCCATGGAGTGGTTCAGGTATGCTAAAGGACAACTCTCTCAAGATGGAATAGATATGGGCATTCAGCAGAATTCATCTTAGCAATGAGACTAGAATTTGGTGGAATTATGGAACAACTTAGCCCAATGGATATTGGGGCCAGAGAGACACATTTTACACGGCAAGAAATAGGAATGGACAGGGGATTCCCAAACTCGAAAGTTATTACTGTTATTATCGCCAAATGAAAATGTGACCTTGCACACCACTAAAATGTCCTCACCCTGCTGCCGCTTGTGTTTTTCTTGTTTATTAAAATGGTAAACAGGCAGTAAGAATACAGTGGCCAACATCGTATCATTTCTCAGGACTATGCAGTCTGTTTGTTGTTGATATTCTCTCTTTTTACAAAGAAACAAGCAAATCATTAGAATTATTGTTAAATTGTTCTACCATCTTCATCATATTGTTGTGTAATGGCCCCTGGTTTAGGGGATCAAGTCTACATTTCACAAGTTAAAAAATAATGTTTATGATGATATGTTATCGTTCAATCATTAAGTGATATTGCTCAGAATCGGGGATCTTTTGACCACTTTGACTCTTAATTGGGACAAATGTGGATGTCTTCCCTCTTACGTGTCCTGAAAATGTTAAAACAAGGTTGAGCTTGGAAAAAAATTTGTGAAATGATAATACAGTAATAGAAACTAAACCGCCCACAGTTGACCGAACAAACTCTTAATTCACAATCCACATGCTTAGCTTATCAGTGAATGATTTAATTAATCCACACTTTCATTGAAACAATAGGAAAACAGATACAGAATCACCACCACATCATACCCAATCTATTATGAACGAGTGAAAGTATACTGATCTTTGCAAAATTCCTTTTGGTGGTCAGGTTTGAAATTGAGTGAAATAGACACCAGAGGCCAGTTGATTGTCCCGGCTGATTTGTACCGCAAAGGCTGCACTAACGAACCTGATGAAGGGTTGAAGGCAGCAAAGAAGATCGGTTTCCCTGTTATGATCAAAGCTTCAGAGGGTGGGGGTGGCAAAGGAATTCGGAAAGCAGAAAATACTGAGGAGTTCCATAATTTGTTCAGACAGGTGGGTATTATTTGTATTCTTTGATACACGACATGTCATTTAATGTTCACACAAAGTATTAGAAAAGTATGATATAGACAGAAAGAAATCTTTATCTGTTGAAAGTTTGCCTGTGTTACATTTAAAGCCTAAGTGTTTACCAACCATGCAGATTATTTTTCTTTTCTTTTTTTTCTTTCCTAAATGGATGCTTATTTCCTGATGTTATTACTTTTAGTTTAGTTTGTTGTTTTGTTTTTGTTTTTTTTGTGGAAAAGGGCATCTTTTTAAATGATTTTGAAATGTTAAATTCCAGGTTCAACAAGAGGTTCCGGGTTCTCCCATATTCATCATGAAATTGGCATCAGCAGCTCGCCATCTGGAAGTACAGATTTTAGCGGATAAATATGGCAATGCCATCTCATTGTTTGGCAGGGATTGCTCCATCCAACGCCGTCATCAAAAGATTATTGAGGAAGCCCCTGCAATTATTTCAGCACCAGATGTCTTTGAACGAATGGAGAAGGTTTGTCTAGATCTTTCATCATCATCTTTTAATCATTGAAATTGATGAGTTTGTGATTATTTTTTTCTCCATGATTTAGATTTCAAGATGAGACATTTTACAATGTAGCTAGTTTTGTGCAAGGGGCTAAAAGTATATTGGAACATATTGGAACATTACCAAATTGAAATGGTTGGCATTGATTTGTTATCTTCTACTTATTTGTCCACTCTAAAGCTTTCCCTTCTTTAGCTTTATGGATTGCTTAATACTTCCTTTCATCTAATTAGGCTGCTGTTACTTTAGCAAAGATGGTTGGGTACGTCAGTGCTGGAACTGTGGAGTATCTGTACAACGCAGAGGAGGACAATTTCTACTTCCTCGAATTAAACCCTCGTTTGCAAGTGGAACATCCTTGTACAGAAATGGTGGCAGACATCAACCTACCCGCTGCTCAGATACAAGTGAGTGGAAACCAATAAGGGCGCAGTTTCATTACCGTGATTTGATTTGTCGGCTGTGTACTGTGGTAATGCAATAGCGAATTTAATTAGGATGAAACTTGGGGGAAAAAATTACACATCCGAGATCCGGGTCTGTAATTTTGAAGGAGGTTTTGGCCTGATGTTTGCTTTTGTATGAGAGGTTTGACTTAAGCCCTCTTGAAAAAAAATGGGGTACACAACCATTCATCATACCACACTTCGGCCCTCTTAGCCTTTCTGCTCTTAAAGGACTTACTTTTACTTCTTTGCTTTGGAAGTCGGATAATTACTGTTGTTTTGTTTTTGAAAAAAAAGAATATGGGGTTGGGTAGGGAAAATGAAATCATGGTCGTATGTTTGAAATTGCACTTTTTATGACAGAATGACTCTAAATTTCATGAAATTAATGATCAAAACATTGACCACCATGATGTGATTTCTCCTGATGAATTGTTGATTTCCTTTCCGTCGTTTTAGGTAGCAATGGGGATTCCATTACATCGAATCAAAGACATCCGGTTGTTGTATGGAGCAGATGCATGGGGTGATACTCCTATTGACTTTGACAATCCCGACCCTCGACCCTCTCCTCGGGGGCATGTCATTGCAGCAAGAATCACCAGCGAAAACCCAGATGAGGTGAATAATGTTTTGTCACAGGCTGTTGCCTCTGGTTGTGTGTACTTCTGTTCTACTCATATTTTAACGTAACTTAATCATGTGACATCACCATCCTTCTTTCTGTTCCTCACATGATGTTATGACGCATTAATATATTAGGTTTCCGGCAAATACTTTGTTGATGGGAATAATGAGACTATGAATCTAATCATGCCCCCTTTTGCTAATTTCAGGGTTTCAAACCTAGCTCGGGAACTGTGCAAGAACTGAATTTCCGTAGCAGTAAGAACGTGTGGGGCTACTTTAGCGTGATTGCTTCTGGGGGTCTACATGAGTTTGCTGACTCTCAGTTTGGGCACTGTTTTTCCTGGGGAGAGGACAGGGAGGATGCAAGAGAGTGAGTGCTAGATATGATATTAAAATTAATGTGAACTTGTTTCTCCCCCATATCACGCAGTGTTATGCATTTTCTTGTTCAAATCATATTGAATTTTGAATAACAGAAACACATAGATTGATTTCTGGTCAGGATTGAAAATTCGGGTTCAATGGGCTAAGAAAGAAATCTTTTATGGTTATTGTATTATAAATGATTTTATAATTTTCATGTCTTTTTTATAATGAATGATTAAAACATTTTTTTTGCAATGGCAGACATAGATAAAGGACAGTGGTTTATGTTTATAATTTTTGATAGGGTTACCATTTGATTTGCTTATATTTATATTTATATATATACTTTTTTTTTCTCATCTCCTACAGGAATCTAGTTGTGGCTTTGAAAGAACTGTCTATCCGCGGTGATTTCCGCACAACAGTGGAATATTTGATCAAACTGCTAGAAACAGAGCCATATCAAAACAATGACTTCACGACCGCTTGGCTAGATAAGTTGATAGCGGAAAAGATGCAAGCAGAGAAGCCTGACTTGTTGCTTGGGGTGGTCTGTGGGGCATTACACATTGCTGACCATGCAATCAGGAATGGTTTCCAAAACTTTCAAACATCCTTGGAAAAGTAAGCAATAACACTCTGTATCCTATCTCTCTCTCTCTTGTCTATATGTCTTGTTGTTATACTGCATTGTAATGTGCTGCTTAGTCTATAATTTGTACATGTACTTCTACTATGTGAATTTAAGATCAGATAAATTACCTATTATTATTATTATTCCAAGAGGAAATTTTAGTGTCTTTGTTTTATGAGAGAAACATGAAAAATAATTTTAAAAAGAATGAGCTAAATGAGTTTAAATACGTAGATTTGTAAGCTTTCATATGCAGAAGCCTACCACTTCTTTCAACCCATTTCATGAGTGGTTGGAGAGCACCTCTGATAGGGTCTACTTTTGATCTCTTAGCTAAACTCAACCCATTTCAACTGGCTAAGCAATGTGATTTTCATCTCTGATGATTTTGTTTATTTAAGTGCTATTATTACCTTCAAGAGTACTGTTTAAAATCCTTTCAGGTGTTTTCATCTACTTCATCGTATAGACCGATCCTGTCAAATGTTTATGATAAGCTTAAAGAAAATGTTTTAAGTCTTTTTGTTGATTTTTCATTAAAATTCTTTTTCAGGGGTCAAATTCTTCCGTCCAATTCATTACAGAACTCAGCTCATGTAGAATTCATTCTTGAAAATATAAAGTTTCAATTAGACGTAAGTAGCCATTTGTTTTGTGCAATTGAAAATCAAACTCTTTTCTGCTTGGTACAGTTTATGTTAGATTTGTAATGATGGGAAAATACAATAGATTAAATATGTTCCTCTCAATACTATGTCCGTCTGGCGATACTAATTTTGTTAGTGTTAATAATAGCTGACTTTTTGATAAATATGATACCACACTTTGGGATGAATCCACTAATTTTGCTTCAACAATTTTTTGGTTGTCCCCAATTCCACCAACTCATGATCAGTTGACACACCCCCTTAACAAACATCAATCCCCAGTAACTTTACTTAAAAAATATATATTTGAAAAAGTACTGAAAAAAGTGATTATTTATAACCTTATTTGTCTTTTTAAAAGATATATTTATCTATATTTATATATATATATATGTAATGTACATATATATATGTATATATAATTAAGCAAGAAACAGGGTCATTATTTATAAATCTTATTCATCTTTGTCAGGTTGTGAAAACGGGCCCGAATGCTTATTTCCTTCTCATGAACAACTCGTCCCTTGACCTGGAAGCGCATCGTCTGAGTGATGGCGGCCTCCTCCTCTCCATCGGGGGCTCCAGCTACACCACCTACATGAAGGAACAGGTCACCAGCTACAGGATCACCATCGGAAACCAGACTTGTATCCTGCAGAAGGAAAACGATCCCACAATCTTGAGGTATTCGCTACAGTTCACACAAACATGGGATTAAAAAAAATGTCATTCATGCCTTTGGCGAAAGAGAGAGAAAATCTATTTATGATGTTTTGTATTCCTGTCTGGATCGAATAGTATAGGGGGCAAAAACGTATCATGATTTGATTATTTGAAAATGGATGTGGAGAAGAATTATCGAATATGAATATGTGAGTGTTCTGGTAGTCTAGTGGGGTTCTTGTTAAAACAGTTGAACAATGAAGTGTCACGCAACATTGGGTATGAACAGATATTCAACGGGTGACCGTTGCCACTCAAAGGCACTTCACTCCAGTTTCCTCACTAAAATGAGTTGTAAATGAGTACCAGTTATATGCAGCGAATAATCTTATGGGTATGATAAAGTGATGCAGCGAATAATCTTATGGGTATGATATAGTGATGCAGCAAATAATCTTATGGGTATGATATAGTGATGCAGCAAATAATCTTATGGGTATGATAAAGTGATGCAGCGAATAATCTTATGGGTATGATATAGTGATGCAGCGAATAATCTTATGGGTATGATATAGTGATGCAGCGAATAATCTTATGGGTATGATAAAGTGATGCAGCGAATAATCTTATGGGTATGATAAAGTGATGCAGCGAATAATCTTATGGGTATGATATAGTGATGCAGCAACTCATTGAAGTGTCCTCATGTTATGTTTACATAGGGTTTACATTTGTCCACCAATCAAATTACAATTTCCCAGCACTAGATGACCCATATTATATTTATGCAATCTATGTATTATGTCCCTCTCTTTAAAACAAACAAGCAAAGATTGAGGACTATGATGACGTACTTAGCAGGGTGATAATTTTGATTGGTTTTATAGCCAGACCACAAAATATATTGCGTTACATCTTGGGTGGTTTTTCTTTGATCTCGCCTCGGTTGCACAACATTTTTTCTCAATTTGCATCCCCCCCCGCAACAACCCATCCGCCCCCTTTCTTTCCCACACACACACAGGTCTCCATCAGCTGGTAAACTAGTCAATTATTTGGTGGAGGATGGTGGACACGTGTATGCCGGTGATGTGTTTGCAGAGATTGAGGTCATGAAGATGGTGATGGAGCTACGGGCATCGGAGAGTGGATGGTAGGAATGCCATTGTTCAAAATTTTATAATGTTTTTAAAAAGTTGAGCTGCTCTGTGGCCGAGTGGTTTAGGTGTTCGCCACTAGAACCGAGGGTGGGCGGTTCAATCCCCAGAAAGCACAAAATGTTTTTCTGCACAAAATGGTTCCAAATGGTTCCTAATGGTCACCGAAG
>JAUELH010140661.1:0-12036 GCA_031471375.1 Hermissenda crassicornis | reverse complement strand
ACAATACCATTGTCACAGTGTCAACAATAACATTGTCACAGTGTGTCAACAATAACATTGTCACAGTGTCAACAATAACATTGTCACAGTGTGTCAACAATACCATTGTCACAGTGTCAACAATAACATTGTCACAGTGTGTCAACAATACCATTGTCACAGTGTCAACAATAACATTGTCACAGTATCAACAATAACATTGTCACAGTGTCAACAATAACATTGTCACAGTGTCAACAATACCATTGTCACAGTGTCAACAATAACATTGTCACAGTATCAACAATAACATTGTCACAGTATCAAAGTGTCAACAATAACATTGTCACTGTGTAAACAATAACATTGTCACAGTATCAAAGTGTCAACAATAACATTGTCACCGTGTAAACAATAACATTGTGGTCAAAAGATAGGAAACAAATGGGCCGTGTAATCTGGTGAGTAAAACACAAAAGTGAAATAGATTTTTAAAAGTCTACATTTCTCAAGCAGTTGAAGTTGAAGGAAAAGAAAAACCAGTTTTTTTTTGTTTGCTGAAAAAGAGAACAGATTCACATAATATTCATCCTGTGCTGAGAACTAGTATGCTGAAAGGATTTTAATCAAACATATTTATTTTTTAAAAAGGTAGTTCTTATCAGAGGCACCCACCAGCAGTCATCGAAATAAAATAAAAAGTTACAAAAATCAGGACAAACGTCAAAATCCAAGAATCAACACTATTCACAAATGATATAGTCCTGACTGAAAAAAACCCCATCAGAACTTTGTGATCATCAATTAAAGGAACAATATAACTGTAACAATGAATAAATGAATAGCTCAATATATCAATTCTATGATAACATTAACATAAGTAAGCAAATATAAGAATAAACAAACAAGTAAATATTGAACAAGTATATATATATATATAATATATATCAATCCATTAATCAATTAAGTAGATTTAAAACAAATACAATGGAACCTATTTAACTGGGATACTGGGTGGATACATGAGGAGATTTAACAATCTACCACCATGCATCCTTGATTTGTGTCTTAAGGGGAGAAGCCAGTGAAAAAGAGGGGTCATATTGACCCCAAAACTGTGTCATCCACTGTAATAATCAATTCCCATTTTCAAAGTAATTATTTCATCCATGATCCTGAAACTTGTTGTGTTGATAGCTGCTTTCCTGTGGCAAATACTAGTATATAAATTACTCAGTATAGTTTTGAAGATACAGAGAAGTAAAATCTGTAAACATATTCTTCCAAATTTATAATCTCAAAATGTTCAAAAGTATTTAGCCCCAGCCTTTGCAACTTTGTGTATGGAATGAATAAAGACTCCTACATCTAGTAAGGTATAAATCATTGAGTTATGTTCACAAAAAAAGAATTACAATTAAATTTTGTTCTTCTCGAAAAAACATAGAAAATAATCAATGGCAAAATTCAAAATGTTGTAAAACAAAAAAATTGGGAATTTTTGCTTCACAACAACCACCTTACTAGATCTAGTGGGATTTATACCGTAGTAAGGTATTTCAGTTTAAAAATTCTACTTTTATGCCATAGGTGAAAATATTTTGAGATTATAATGAACATTGTTTTTTTCCCAATATGGTGGATGTTTTCATAGCAACAGGATTGTTTCCATATTAAGACCCATATACCTGTAAAGTTTCAAGTCAATACCCTTAAAACTGAGTGTTTTAGAATCCTTCACCGCTCCTCCCCTTAAAGTATCTGTCTAATGCCAATAGAAGCGTGACTGTGGGCAGCACCACTACTGAATGTATTGGCTTGTCTCATCAACTGGTCTTGCGGCTACAATAAATGGTTATTTTGATTATGTAATTCACCACTTACTTGTTTATCATTGCCTATGAACAAGATTCCATTAAACACTCGACTAATGAAGGCTGGCAGTGG
Source organism: Hermissenda crassicornis (assembly GCA_031471375.1). NCBI lineage: Eukaryota > Metazoa > Mollusca > Gastropoda > Nudibranchia > Glaucidae > Hermissenda > Hermissenda crassicornis. The sequence continues at coordinate 10,110 of JAUELH010140661.1, read as the reverse complement.
CAGAAGAAAGGCTTATTTATGTACCACCTCAAATTATTGAGGGAAAACCAACATCACATTTGTCTCCAGGTAATGGAGAAACCTGTCTAACTGGGACAATTTCATGATCACCCGAGATTTCCCGATTAAAAATATTCCACTGTAATTGGATTTCCCATCCAATTTGGCAATGGGTTTTGTTGTGCTTGGTTTTCATCTCACCCTTGCAGTGGTGGGTGATGACACGTAATTTGTCTGTTGTTTTTTTTGTTTTTTTGTTTTATTCAATTCTATTTTTCATGAAAATCATAACAATATCAATATAAGCATTGCATCACTTTATTGGTCAATTGAACTATTTTCATGGTTTCTTCCTAACCACTTGTCTTTCTTACTTTTTCAACATAAATCGACCTGACACCACATACTTTTCCAAAGAGTTTCACAATTTAAGCAAACAACAGTAACAGATGTAATTCCTTTGTGTTTTTGTTTAATTTTTTTCAGGGATGAAATAATGTATGAGTCACAACACTAACACTTTCAAAACATTTCATTTGACCGTAATTCACAAATTTGTGTGTTTGTTTGCTAAGAGAGCACATCAAGACAGATAGGTCCTAGGCATGGTAATGCACTCAACAAAGACTATGCATTTTTATTATTATTATTATTATTATTTTACCGAGTTTAGAAACAGAAGATCACAGGGAAAGTTAGGAGATTGAGCAGAAGTAGATTTTTGAAAAAAGAAAAAAAAACATATAATAATAATATGATAAAATATGACATTTAACAGACATTAAATAATACCATCTGCCACAAAAAGCAATAGCCATCAAACCCCATGTGATCAAAAGTACTCAGTTTGTCTAGGTAGCAAGTGACCCAGATAGATTGTCCCACAATGCACTGAACAATTGGTATTATTTGGGGATGGCCATTGATTTGTTGGAAGCTTGGGCAGGTCTGTACCACACTGGTCCATCTTTGTCAGAGCCCCCATCCCCTCCCCTCTCTTGATGTTGATAATTCATTGGTTAGTGAACAACACAGTTGGTATGGGGAGTGAATGAAATGGTTGGTATAGACAGAGTGAATGAAATGGTTGGTATAGACAGAGTGAATGAAATGGTTGGTATAGACAGAGTGAATGAAATGGTTGGTAAAACAGAGTGAATGAAGAAAAGGTTGGTATGGGGAGTGAATGAAATATTTGGTATGAAAAGGTATGGAGTGAATGAAATAGAAACATATAATACAGCAGTAGGAATACAACATATTTTTTTCAATTTTTTTTTGTTTTCAAATTTTACTCCCTCTGCCACTTGACAAAGGAATTCTATTTCTACATCAAGTACACGGTTTGAGGTGAATGACAGCGTTGGGGGTCAAACCACTGTCCTGTAGGGTGGCGTGGTTGTTTTTATGAACTTTGTGAGGAAACGTAGATACAATATCGTATGGTACCTTTGGCCTTCTGTGCGAATCGAGGTACGAACGCAGGTTACCGACTGTCTCTTTAAATTTCATTTTCACAATATAAGTGTGGTCTCCGTTTTCTGTGACAACTCGTAGAGTGGTCACATCCTTGTGTCCTGTATACGATTTGGGGCGGACTTGAGATGATGAGACATCAGCATTGGCAGATGACGAAATGTTTGCAATACTCTCCGTCATTTCCTTTGTGACGCTGGTGGCCAGCAGTGTGATGTTGGATTGTCGTCCGTCATCGTTTGACTTCCCCGTCAACGTGTTGGAAACAGAGTTCCTGACGTCGATGACCTTCCCGTCCTTCACCACAGACTTTGGGAGCTTGGCCAGAAACTGGGACTGGGTCAAGATCCTGCCAGGAAATTCAGATGTTGTCGTGGTTGTCTGATTGTCTGCGTCTTTTGGACAAAGGGGGAAAATATAAAACAAGCGTGTAGTTTGCTGTTGTTTTTTTAACAAGCTGCCGTCATCACGGCAAAGCTAAGAAACAAATTGTGACATATATATACAACATAAAAGAAATAAAACATGATTTTCAAATCTTAGCCTAATGGAAAGTGTGTCCAACTCCATGCTGAAAGGTGAGGAGTAAATGGGACTTGCATGTAGTCAAGTTGATAGCACACATGCTAAACTAGAGGAGATCCAGAGTTTGAATCCTCTAATGTAGCAAAGAGCCTTTCACTCTAGCCTAACCCTAATGACATAAATCAAATGTTGTATTGCATGACACGTACATCTATTCTATGAAGTATGCTTATATTGCATATTAAAAATCATTTGCTAGAAGTGAAAAGTACAATGGAGTTCACAAAATTTGAACTGCATTTTCCCACTCTATTCACCGCAACAACACCTCTAAATACGACATAAAATCCTGACTCCATGCAAATGAATTGAAAGGCAATAAAATCTCAGACTGCTGTCTAACTCAGCCTGGTACTCATTTACACCAGAGTCGAGTGATGCAACTGGAGTGAAATTTTCCTGCCCAGGAGAAAAAACAACAACCTGTCCCATGACCTGACAGGCTAATGTCGAGGCCACTACGCTACCATGTATGGAAGTCTGAGACCAGGCCTTGCACTTGTCTCACCTGTGGTCCATTTGACCGGGTCCTGGTACTTGGACGGAACCAGACGAGACGGTTTTGTCGCCCCGCCCAGCGCCTGCCCCTCCCCAACAAACACCCTGGGGGCTGATTTGGCCTGGTACATCACACCCCGCAGGTCAGTCAGCTGGAAGGGAACCCCGTCAGGAAATCTGGTTGGGGAGAAAAAAACCAAAAAAACATGACAATCCACTCATATCAGCATGTTTAGCACTTTTGTTTCTTTATTTGTTGAAACAAAGAGTGTTGGCACAATAGAGGTCATAGAGTTCTGGGAAATAGTAAGATAGCAGGATTAGTTAGAGGATCAAACAGAAGTAGACCCTAGCTGAGGACCCCTCCAGCCATTCACTATCGGCACTTTAATTTGGTGCGATGTTCTATTTGTTTGTTGAAAAAGAGCACATTGACAGTGACACAATATACCGTAATACGTTGTGTTAAAGACATGATTGATTAGGAGCGATCAGAGTCGGTAAACCCTGCCTGTCATTGGATGTTATTATCAAAAACATGATAATAATTAAACAACTGCATAGATGAGAAACAAGACAAACAAACACACACACACACACACACACATAAGTGTACCTGTTTTGAAGTTCTGAGGGGAAATAGCCGTCCAGAAGATCCCTAACACACTGATTAGTGGTAGGGTCATTGTACGGCCGGAATGGTCCGTTGAACATCAGGATTCCATTGGCGTATATCGTAAGCTGTACAGGATCAGGAACTTCAAAACGGGCACCGTCTGATGTCTTCTTGATCTGGGCCACCCCCTCACCTAGGGATGGAATAGGAATGTACAGTGCGTCCACATTTTATCCATTCACTTTTCATGGCATTGGTATTGAATAATATTTTTTTGAAAAATAAAATAAAAATAACAACAACCAACAAAACAGTGAAAACCCCTTTATCTTTATAATTCTTAGAATTGGTGAGGTCGTGAAATACATTTCCTTGTCATGACCTTCCTGGATTTGAAATGAAAGTAATAGGTAAGTCATGCTTTCCTGTATTTATTGTTATGGCTAATACTAATAACTGTTGGTGGGCATTGGTGCTGCTGAAGAAAAGTATTACCATTACATCTCAACCAGCCTGAAACCGCCAAGGTGAAAATTGCAACAGTAACAGTAAATAGGAATTATTTGGAAGATGTGGTGGGTTATCTCGTAGAGTAAAGGACTATCAAGATTTCTACTTCTACCTTCACTTTTGTTTTTACTGTTCTGGACTGATCGATTCATTTTCAGGTAATAATATAATCCACATCTTTTCCCCGTTCCATTTGTCTTTGTTAACCTTTGAAAGGCTGTTCCAGTCTTCGGAAAAATTCAGCAGTTACATGAAGGTCCTAAAAGTTAACATTTTATTCATAGTATCATCCTTTAGTTGTTTTCATTAAAAGTGAATAAAATTGATTAAGTGTCTTGAGACTGAGCAGCTTACAACCGTTGAAGACTATGGATTTTGGACACATTTGTAAAAAAAACAATTATGAATGCAAATCACTGGTGCATTGGTAACTAAGTTGAACATTTTATTTTCAAATTGAGAAAAATTGCCCCATTTGCAGAAATTTTAGAAATCTGACATAATGTTCGTTAATGAAATAAAATATGGTTAAATATGCCTTGTTTAAACTATCAAAAACAAGAATTCTTCTTTCAGAGTGGCTGTCACGTTACATGGGTTAATGTTTAGTACTAAAAATATTTTGGGAAAATATAAACTCATCAGCTTTGTCAAGTTATTCCCTTTGTGGTGGAGGAAATGAACATGATTTTCAGTTTTGTTGTCAGTGAGTGTGAAGGTTGGATCTTTCCCTGTCAGTGTGCGCTGGTACATTGTCAATGTGTAAGAATCGATTTTATTGGAGACACGGTTAGCTTGTCCGAATTCAGGCCGCAAGGCTGTGATTCGATTCCTCCCAGGCTCTTCTTTTTTTTTTTTACATGGGCAACAAATTTCATTCCAATTGTCTCATTCGACACAGGAATAAATGAGTAATTGACTGATAGAGACAGTATCTATTTTTTTATCTGAAAAATTGTATATATGCGCATATCATGCAGCAAGTCTTGTCCAATGTGATCGGTGCTTCCTGCTGTACGAGGGAGGGAATTTGATATTGTAAAGTGTCATGAGCATGGTATCACCGTAGATACGAGTGCTATATGAGTGTTAATTTTACTTTCTTTTTCTTTTTATTGTTGTTGTAAATAAAACAAACTATAATTGTGTGAAGTAGCTGTGTACTGTAAACACTGACACTCACCTGCCAAAACGTTCAAGTCTCTTATGTTTTCTACCAGCAGATCAAAATCCATGTGTGCTGATGTTGACATTGTTGTGTCATCCAACACAAAAGAATTCTCTTGTTGCCAAGTTCTCGCAGTGGTAGTTGTCTGCTCCTTAGTTGCATTGCCATTTCTGCCTGGGTTGTTGTTTTCTACAACATCCCTCTCTACCCCATTTATGAAACTTCCATCATCATCATCATCATCTTCTTCGTCAACTTGTACGCTGGCATTGAGGTAAACGTCTGAATTATCATTTTCCTCCCCAACCCAAACCATACCATACTCGGCTAGAAACGTCTCCATTTCATGCACCTGATGAGCGTAAAACAATAATTTGTCATTCAGCAATTTTAAAAGATACAAACTTTCCCACATCTTTATAATTCAATGATACTTCTAGATCTCTGATCTTTATTAACTCAATTAAAGTCTAGAGGGTTGAGTTTGTTACTTTGCAGCGCAGTGGGTAACATACTCCCTTTGTGGCCAGAAGGTCATCAAATGGAAAAACATTGTTAGATGGTCCCTCAACTTTTACGGAGTTTACACAAGACTCTGGCCCGTTTTACTGTCCTGTCAGAAATGGACTATAAATTTGGAGGTCCCATCCCATCTATGAAAAGGATGTTAAACCATACACTATACTATTTGTTTGTGCTTCTGGGAAATAGTAAGATGACAGGATTAGTTGAACGTGGGAACAGAAGTAGACCCCACCAGAGGTGAGGTGCCCTCTAACCCCCCGCCTAAACACTCTAAATATCTTTTTAAAACTTAGAGGAGCCTAACAAATCTATAATGGAAAAAAAGGGAACCAAAAAAAAAACAACTCCCTCTTTTGCACCAACATTTAATTCATTGAGCTGAAAATCACAATGCAATGCTCAAACCTATTTATCAAGTTTGAAATGAATAACTTATGGCTAACAATGACAAAAAAAATGGTCAGATAAAATTCAAAGTTTTTAGTTTAACACCCTTTTCAACACATGAAGGTTATTTCAAAGGCCCGATTTACAGTCTGTCTGCGATAGGACTGTGATGCATTGATCCTTGAAAACTTGACATCTTGAAGAAAAGACCCAGTGTCACCACCAGGATTCGAACCCTCGACCTCTCAAACCAAATGCGAGAGACTTAACCACTACACCACTGACTTGTCTATATTATAAGGCAAGGACAGACATTACACAACACCTTTTAATAATTTGCATCTTGCCTGTCTCAGAACATAAAGGAACACCACAAACTACTAACACTAACATCAGATAAAGCATTATGGGTTTTGTGTCTGCACGAGAGAAAGCGACAATTGAGATAAGGCACGCTGCTTGCTTGGTTACAGAGTATACAAAAAGCGCTGAATTCGAGTTTGAAAGTTGATTAACTTGCTAAAGACTAAAGACACTGTACACAATAGCTTTGTTATTGTGTTGTGTTGATGTAAAATTTATAACATTATCAGTAAAAGTAGCCATTGCGCTGAAGATTTGGACTCTTTCTCCTTAATTTGGGATCCCCTGATAAGTAAAGTCTTTCATCATCACCAATTATTGTTGCTGAAACAACCACAGGGCCCACATATTATGTGTAAAACCATGTAAAATGTATGACATCATACACATTGAGAATGTCATTGTCTATGTTAGTAGTTACATTGTTAAAAAGATTATCAATCTAAATATCGTCTGTTGCGAATGCATTTTGCTTACTACTGGAAGATACAAGTCTTTCTAAAGCAAGACATCTGTCTAACATCATGGGCTGAACCGATCATGTCCGTTTCTAGCTTCCAAAACCTGCTAAAATACAGGTATGGAGTTTTTTTTACTATTTATCTCCTATGTGATCAAACAGCCACACCCCCTTTGAATCGTGAAGTAACGCGCTCTAGGGAAATCTTGTGACGTGCTGAACGCGGACAAGGGTTTTATGAAGGAACGCTTCGTCTTAGTGATTATTGGTCTTAGGGAACACATTGTGCTGATGGGACTCTGCCACACCTGGTGCACACAGAGGTGACTCACAGGTTGGTGGCTACTTCACGGATCCCTAAAGAACAAATTAATGAAACAGTGAATGATTGACCCTGAATCATAAAGCATATTTTTCCACATACCTGTTGTTGAAGAAGTAGGCAGTGTTTTTCAAGGTCAGCTGTAGCCTTGACCCCTGTCTCACAAGCATGAGATTTTTCCATTATCTTCAACTTGTCCTCCAAAACTCTGACACGGCGATCCTTCACCCTAATTCCTTCCTGTTGAGTAGTAACCTGGGAATGAAAAAAAAAAGTGACTTGTGAAAACGGGAAGAGGCTCTTTAGCTCAGTTTGTGGTTTAGCGAAAAACTTGCCCCCTCTTCACTTTTCAACTGAACAGATCTCTGTGGTTCTCTGAGGTGTATTTAACTGCCTATCAAATAAAACTCAGCTAGAAACCACAGAGTTTGAATCCCTGTTGGCCCCAGTAAAATAAATGTATGGCTAGCTTTAAGTGTGACCAATAATAATAAAAAGTTCAAATTGAGAGGTATATAGCGCACATCCACAAATGGTCATGGGGCTTTACGATGGAAAATTCACTCCCCTGGCTAATAGCAAAGACAGAACACATTGGACAAGACTTGCTGCCTGTGTAAGTTGCATACACAATATTTTTTCAGACAAAGAAAATGCTGATTTGATCGACCAGGTACTCAATTAAACCTCAGCTGAGTGAGGCAATTGGTATGAAATTTCTTGTCCAAGGAAAAAACATATCCCTGGAAGGTTTCAAACTGAGGACCTTCTGACCTGAAGTCCAACGTGCAAGCCACTAGGCTACTGTAATATTAATTATAAAAATATAAGAATAATAGCAATCCTTATTTCATACCTGGGGAAATTTTATTTGCAGGAATATATTGAGAGTTTAACCGATCACATACACAAAATGGGTATGGATACATAATATAGTGGAGTAGGATATTATTGCTATTTTAGAGATGGCCTTTATTTATTTGTTTGTTTGCAATAGAGAACAAATCAACTCATTTAGGTCATACACTCCTGGGAAATAGTAAGATAAAAAAAATCAAATAGAATACCAGCAAATAAAATGAAAATGTGGGCTAAAAAAAATCTCATAAAATATGCAAAAAATAAAGGGACAAGAAGACAGTATGACAATCACCTGTTGTTCTAGGAAAGCAATCTTGTTCATCATCATCCTCATTAAATCGTGGTCTGTCGGAGAATCCGTATAACTGTCTGTGTTTGTCGGTATGTCATTTCTAGTTCCCGTTGCTGGATTGATTGAGCTAGCTGGGTTGAGTTTCGGGAGTCCTTCAAAAGGATCTCGGTTACGTTTTTCTTGTACCATTAAGGCAGTGACTTCCTCCAAAAGCTTGCTCTCATCCTCAGAATATTCTGGATGTCGAAATGGTATCGGTCGATGTCCTGACATATGGCCGGGAAACAGAGGCACTTTGTTCTTTTTAAGCGAATGTAATGGAGAGCTCATGATTTTTATTTGCTATGGTAAAGCATAGGGGCATAATTCAAGAACAAGCTGGATTCTCTGTGTGAAGGAAAAGAGAAAGAGATGAAATTTTCTTCATTTTTTTTTTGTGTCACTTTTCTTTTCCGAAACTCAAAATATAAGAAAATCAATAACCACCAGGTAAGACTTTTGCTTCCATTAGAATGAAGTTTAAAATGGGCTGCTCCCTGGCCCATACTCAGAATACTCATTAAAATAATAATAATACCAAAAAAGCAGCATTTACTTTCTTCCAAAAATGTTTCATCTGATGATATGATTATGATACTACTACTACTACTGACTGATACTGATACAGGAGTAGGAGTCAGGAGTATATTTGATAGGCTAATTGTAGTAAATGCTGAAGAAATTCCCTGAAAGAAAAATCTCAACATCACTCACTAGAGAGAGGAAGATCCCAACAGATTGTCAATTCAATCTATCCAGACCTAGATAGATAACTAGTATAGTATAGTATAGTATATATATGTTATGTTGTTTTTATTCCAACAATACGACAAGTGCCACAATATGACAATGAATGACAGTCAGTGGCAAATATTCTACAACCTCACTTCCCTCTCTATCTACTAACTCTAGCTATCTCTACGTATCTGAGTCTAAGTCTAACTAAGTCTACAAAGTCTAGGAGTCTAGGTTTTACTTTAGTTTAGTCTACTACAGTACTGCTATAGTAGTAGTACTACTACCACTTACTACTACTACTACTACTACTACTACTACTAGTACTAGTACTAGTACTAGTCTACTTCTAGAAACAAGACTGCTGAAGACGACGAAAAACGTGGAAAAAAACCCCAATGCAATACACAAAAATATATCAACATGATGACTGAATAAAGCGATAGAATTTCATTCCTATCTGGATTGCTCAATCAGTCTCTGAGTATAGTAGAGAGAGTACCCCTCCGGCTTACCACAGTTTCAATGATGATAGGTCGACAGTCGCCATGTTGTATCCCATGAACACAAATCTTTTCATAGGCAGATCGTTTTAGAGAAGTCCGAAATCAAAGAATATAATGATGTAAGGGTAGACAGAACACTAACAGTACAGTGTTGGATTTTTGATTGATTAGAAAGTATTAATAGCTTTATTAAACCAATATTTGTGTTGAACATTTTGTATTTGAATTTTAGAATATATCAAATCAGTAGCAGGTAACTCGTAACTTCATTATATTAAAAAAATATATTTTGAATCACAATTAGCTGCCCAGGACAAAACTTCCATCTGGCATATACCTTCATGCATCCCCTTCCAGTGTGGGCTTGGTCAAGTAACAGAATAGTAATAGCCTTGGTTTGGCCTGAGCTCCGCAGTCGACTGGTCATAAATAGAGACCAGAGGCGCTAATTAATTTACTATCGACCCGAAGGGCTTGGTCAGTCATGACCACAATCTCAGCAATGAAGAATTGTGAAGCGGTGCTCCAGAATTAAAAGTAGAGAGCATCTGAGTATCACCGATTGACCCGTGCCTTGTGAGTGTGATAATAACACATGTGTGTATGGGTATGGGCATAGTTTCCCCAGAGCCATTTGTTTCTTTTCTTTCCTTGAAGTGGAACTTTGGTCAAACATTGTTATGAACCGCCCTTGATGAATGCCACACCCACCTCCCCACCCCCACCCCCCTCCCTCTCTCTCTCTCTCTCTCTCTCTCTCTCTCTCT
>JAUELH010138455.1:0-12047 GCA_031471375.1 Hermissenda crassicornis | reverse complement strand
TTCTTCTTCTTCTTCTTCTTCTTCTTCTTCTTCTTCTTCTTCTTCTTCTTCTTCTTATTATTATTATTATTATTATTCTTCTTATTCTTCTTCTTATTCTTCTTCTTCTTCTTCTTCTTCTTCGTCTTATTATTTCAGGGAGTATCATTTTGTCATTCCTGAATTAGGAATGAATAATTGATTAACAATACTATTTTGAGTGTTTTTGCTTTGCTCATGACTTTGCCAATTATGGACTGTCTACATGGTACGTCTCTTGTTCACAGTGCGTTGACGGTTATTGACTTGTGAACGGAATTTTTCACTTTTCTCTCTTCACTCGCCATACTTGCTGTGTTAGTAAGTATTTCCGGTGACATGGCAGGTTGTAATGAACTTCACGCCATTAATGCCACACTCATTTTCAATATACTGTCGTACGTATCCATTTATATGTTTGGGACTTTTTGGTGGTTGATATAATATTATGCTATTCTGGTCACTACTTTTCTACAACTTTTTAATGACAAGCCTTGAACCGTAATCTTAATATACTATAAATTGTGCGCACCAAAATCATTGCATTGATCGGAATGATTGTTTATTTACTAGATAGATACGTCTAACTTCAAATGTCAAGTATTCTCAACTAAAATATCCTCTGAAATAGGTTAGTCTACTGGGTCAGAGACAATTCTCTGCTAACAGGAGAAGTATGGCGTCTCCCTCTCTTCACTAGCCTATGGAAGGCACTTGGGCAAGGACGAGCACACACACAGTACCAACCTTCCCCTCCCTCTCCGGTCAGGGTACGGTGAAGTCGTCACAGGCAAGCAATGGATGATGCGGGAAAGAGCAGCTGAAGCAGCTTAAGAACATAATGTCTTCCCTTCCTCGTGCCAGGCAGAATATACCGAATACCGCACAATGACTGGGACACCCATTCAGTAAGGGTACTTCTTTTGTGGAAAGCAATTGCACACTACTCCAAGTATTTTCTGCCAAGGAAACTTTAACAATGACTGCCATTGCCAATAACCAAACCATGGTATGGGACTCCCGAATATTCAGGAATTAAAAGGAACCGGAATGGATGGTTGAAAAGAAGATACAAACTGGGTACTTGAAACATCAGAAGCATGGAAATCGGGAAACTGAACATCATTATCACTGAGGCAAGGGCAAAAACAGGGTCGACATTTTGGGAATAGTCGAACATCGATGGGCAGGGAAATGAAATTTTCACACTGAGAATCATAATTATCCCCTCTGAAAATAGAAATTGAATGGGCTATAAACTCTCTCACAGACAGAAAAAAAAACCTGGATGCGACAACACACAAGCAGATATGATAAAAGCTAATGGAGAAGAAGGGATATATATGTGTATCACAAGTTGTGCACAAAGATATGGGAAAATGGACCATGGCTGACTGACTGGATACGAGCACTCTTTATTCCTTTGCCAAAAAAAGGAGATTTGCAGCTATTTTACAACTACATAATACTATCACTGATCAGCCATGCAAGTAAAATCCTGCTCAATTTCATTATGAACAGAATTGAAAACAAAGTGGAGAAAGAAGTGAGTAAAACACAGGCAATTTTTAAAAAGAGCAGAGGGACCAGAGATCACATTTTAATCTACGCACGATCATCCCCAAAATATTGAGAAATAATTCGATTACGATGAATCAAAAATTCAAGGACTGCACCTAAGAGACTTTAGATATGCTGATGGCACTGTGCTTCTAGTCGCAACACCGAAAGGATTTAACATCTGCTTAAGTCTGTAAAAGAACACGGTGAACAAAAAGGATTACACTTTTCATGTGATCAAAAACAAAAATCATGGTCAAACAAAATTGCAAAGAAGAGGCTAAAATATAAAATTGATGGTAGGAGTAGAAAAAGTAAACAGTTTCGAATATCTTGGAGCCAGAATGGAATAAAATGGGGAAACTGGTCCAGAAATAAGAAGAAAACTGGCAATGGCAACAATAAAGTTTAAAAAGATGGCAACAATGTACAAACACCAACATGCAAATCCAGCAAAGTACTGTATTTACTGTGGTGTCATCTACTAGTGGATAACGTTCCTCACTAGACGACGTTCAGACACCAACTGATTCATACAAAGCATTCGTACCATGCGTTCACATCCCAAAACTATTCTCACGACCATCCCTGACTGGTTGAGACTTAATGGGCACAGAGGGACCCTACGATGTATTGCCTTCTTGCTCACGTTCATATGGCACTGACAAGTAGTGGGGAAAGGCTAACGTAGAAGGAGGTAGGGTCGTGGACATGTATAACACACTGGACTACAGGGACAGATACAACGTTTACCACATCAACCTACGTGTGAGAAGCATGGACCATCAATAAAACAGATACCAAAAAGATCACTACTTTCGAAATGAAGTGCTACAGGAAAATTATCAGCACACCATGGACAAAGAAAATAACAAATGAAGAAGTACTGGCAGAATTTGTATGACATCAAGTCTATAGCTAAAGCACTTTGGTCACATCAAACGTCATGAACAATAAGGACATTCTGGAGGCAAAGGTGGAAAGCAATAGAAGAAAACGAAGACCAACAAGAAGATGGGAGCAGGATACAAAAGACTAGTTTGAAATTATAACACACGCAGGCAGACGGGCAGAATATTGAGTGCTATTCCGCAACAAAGTTACAGAGATAACGTCAGCTGATGAGCTGAAGAAGAAGAAGATATAATTCAAAGTCAACACTACATAATCGTAAGAATTGTGTTAATCTGCCTGTAACTTATACCCTATTGGAAAAATCAGGAAGACAAAAAAGATCATCCAAAGCATCACCCATAGTATGACAACCGTAAGCGATAAAATGTTGCTCACAACGATTCAAGGGAAGATGAAGTCATATCACATTGTCAGAAAGTCTTTAAAAATGAATTTGACGAAATTAGAAATATGTTCTGTTGCATCAAGTTACATTATGAAGAGTTGAATGCAGGGTCTAACCAAAATCGTATGGAAATTCAGCGACTCAGAGAAGACAATGACATTGTTCAATTTTTTTGCGAAAGACTAAATGAATGAGAAACACAACATTGATAAAGAATAATACTCAACGCGAAACTCTATTAGTAATTAGTCTATTGTGAACAAAAGACCATCAAATGTAAAGTAGCAACAAATGTGTTGAAAAAAATCTCGAAATAATCTGCATGTATGTCCAACTTCACCGCACCGGCAAAAATTATCTTTTGGAATCTTACATTTTTACAAGAGCCGACCGTGATGCTGTTTTCGTAGTCGAAAAAACATTGAAAAGAACAAATATCTCAATGTGTGAAGACTCGGCGATTGAATTGAATTATCTTTTGAGAGAAGCAAGTGTCCATCCTACTCTACCGGATATATGGACCCTAAAATTGAAATATAATGGATTTATTCCCATATAAAACAAACAATTACTTGGCCCGACATGCCCCATTGATTCCCATTGACCGATGAGATGATTCCTGACAGACGTCAACTACACCAAAACTCAATCGAGATGAAGAAACACACGAAAACACTTATTCTATGTGAGCACAACATTGTATTGATAAGACTTTGCCAATACCATCAAAACAGAAACAATCAGAGAAAAGATAGACACAAAAGAAAACCCACCAACAACAATTAATAATCAGAAAAAAAGATATAATTGTTTATACAGTAACAACATACAAACACTCACAATGGTAACTTACAATCATTTTCATCATCTGTATGATTTCATGTGCCAAGAAAAAGTAACTTAATTGTTGCTAGAGACAGTATCCGAAGTCGGTTCAGTAAATTTCTTTCTACAAAAAATTTCGCGAAATACTGCTCTATATTTTGAGCTTCTGAAATAATAGATAAAAATGTTAAATGAAGCATTTATAACCTGAAAAAGATAGGCAATACTGTAGATGATTGAAATTAAACGCCAGTATTTTCCTTTAAAGGAGAGCTTAATCATAGATGCCAGAACAGCCATGATGTGGAAAGAATGACACGTAATGAAGAGGATTGCGACAAAACTGACCAGTGTGGTAACCTTAGTGTCACGTGACGTTAATTGTTTTTTTTTGGATACCCCAGCACTCTTGGAACGCCATGCCGTTTTTCTTTTCAGATTCACAATCAGAACAAAGGTGGCCACCGATGTTACGGAAAAATTCAGCACTGGAAGTGCCAGACTTCGTATAGGAACCATCGAATCTTCTTCTAGGTCAGGATCGACCATTGGCATAGAAAGCACTGTTTTGTTGAAGAGAGGGTCAAATTTCCAAATCAGTCTATTGTGGTAAAACACAGAGAAATGAAGGCCAAAGACGATGAACCAGAAACTAATGATGGTAATGATAACTATTTTCCGTGTGATCATGTTTTTCACTTTGAGTGGAAAGGTGACACACAAACATCGTTCAATGGCGATAAATGCCGTGATGCAACCAGTGATCTTTGATGCCATTGAATTAATAACTGCTCCAAACAGAAACCCGAGATCTAATGGTCGAAATAGCAGATCTGCCTTCGTCATCTCAAGAATGTGAGCTATGCTGTACCAAATCCCTGTCAAACTACATAGGAAATCCGACATGGCCAACGCAAAAAGGCTGATGTTGATGGTGTCTTTGAATCCCATTTTGTAGTAGACTACCAGGTTGATTATGTTTGACACTGTACCAAAGATGGCCACGATGTGGTTAAGGACGCAATGGGTAATTACAACGATGATGTCATGCGTCTCATCACTGACGAGACCCGAACTTTGAACCGTGTTCGTGACATTTGCCGCATTGACATCTCCGATCTCAAAGGCCCCTGGAATGATACTGTCTGTCACCGTCGATGTCATGTCACCTGTTTACTGTAGAACCTTTTATGATCTGAAAATATACACACGTATTCAAATTGATTGTCAATGAGGGAAAATGAATAACTTACGACTTAAAATCACATGACTTTCCTCAATATCTACATGGTGGTTTGATAGAACGCATGCAAACTTCAGTGACTGATGACGTAAAGCTATTTTCACCTGCTAGCTTTTAAATGTTCTTATCATTGAGGAAGTTAATGATAACGATGATGATGGTAATGACAATGATGATGATAAAAGTAATATGATTATATTTTAATGATAATGATACGTATCATTCATGATGATGACTGTAACAATAATAATGAAAATAATACTTTGATATTAATATTGAGCTTCGGATTTCACGTAACGCTGGATGACGATTGAATAGCTCTGGCAATTTGAGATGATTCTGGTCAGATGTCAACTAGACCAACACTCAATCGAGGCGACCGTCAGGGTAACATTTGTAGAAAACATGCCAACCCAGAGGGAATTGCATCGTGCCACGCCGACTATGACAACGGGACAGTCACGGAAATGGGAAAACAGCACTGGATGATGACCAAATATCCCTCAGATATGGAATGACAGCAATTCAGAGTAATCTCACCGCCTGAGACCATTACCAGTTTGCTCCAATCATTCAACCAGGATAAATGCAACACGCAAGTGACTGGGGCAACTCGACTTGACTTGAACTACTGAAGTTTATCAGGAGAGTGATGTAAACATGTTCTTTCATCATATACCTACCTAGTTCTATTGTTCATTCGGATAATGAATTTGGTATTGTATATTCCAATGTTGATAGTTTTCTTAATAAGAGAGATGAAATGGATGTTCTGGTAATTGTTTACAAACCTAAAATTATATGCCTTACTAAAATGATGCCAAAAAGATGATGATCAACTGAGATTGATTTTGAACTGGAGTTTTCTATTGAAGGTTATGACTTATTTTTCAAGACTAATCCCAAATGAGGTGATCCTATTTAAAATGCACACATTACAAACGTTTGAGACGCATGACTGCACCAATTATTGTCATGTTTGAAAGTGTGTATGGTGTCATATGCGATCTAATGTGATCTCATTAACAGGTGAATTAGATTTTTCTTTGATTTCATGGAATGATATTTCCAAAGTAAATCAGCCCTGAATCACTATTTTGTTGAGACCTTTTATGACAGATAATACGAAGCCATAGAGTTAACATACAACGCCGTTATGTCTGTTTATTTGTACTGATGTATATTGGGTTAAATCTATCAATAATATACCTCCTGTTGGTTGTAGTGATCACGACTTGATTCATATTTCTTTTATTGTACTGGGCGTAATGTTTAGAGGAAATTGTGATGACTGTAGAAGGGATTTTCAATGAACTGATTGGTCCTTCTTATTGGAGCATGGAATTTGTATAAAAGCGAGTTAAAGGATATTGAGATCAAATACGTTCCTTTAAATTATCCCCTAACTCAAAGAAACCCACCTTTAAAGTCTCGACAGGTGAAAAGGAATATAAATAGACTGCTGTAATTGTAATAGAAAATGTAAAAAATAAAACTACAATTAATTGATTACAAGAAGTATGTGTCGTATAGGAAAATGTCTATCGTAGACACGATCACAACTTTTGACAGAAAGATTGCGTATGAGAGGACATCAGGGGACTGAGGCAGCTTGGTTGGAAATGGGTTAAAACAACGATCTCACACGATAGCATGCTTAGTAGACCGTGTGCGCTATTTGGGTGGTAGCAAAAACAAATCGCTTGAGATTATAATATAGGGCTAAAATACCTGGTTTAGTTCAGTGGATCGTATATGGGAACATTCGCCATGGGAATTCCTTCATATATTATGTTGTTCAAACTTCAAGCCTAGGCTTCAATCCTGAAGTATTTCGAAAATGTTATAGATTCTGTCTGTGAATTCTTTATTGCTAGATAATTACACACACACACACACACACACACACACACACACACACACACACACACACATATATATATATATATATATATATCTCACACACACACACACACACACACACACACACACACACACACACACACACACACACACACACGCACACGCACAGGCACACGTACACAAGATTTAGAATAGGGACATTCGAAAAAAATCTGAGTGATAGATTAATTCCCATCTAGAATCGAACCCGGAATTTTCTGATTCAGAAGCGAAGTGGATTTAATGGATTCTGTTAGCAGCAGTAAAGAATTCCCTTATAATATAGCTTGTATCTATCATCATACAGTGTTTGATCACATTCACTCAAACTAAAGTAGGTATCGTAAAGTGTTAGACTTGCAATTTACACCTAGCGGTAACCATTACTTGGTTGCTTCCCCCCCCCCCCCCTTTTAAAACAACAAACAAACAATACAAAAATAAACAACTATGATAATAATGCACTTTGTCAAAATGCCAACTAATTGTCAATGTAAAATAAAAGAATAGCCGATAATTATGAAAATGGTAGTTGGAGTAGTTAGAGTGTAATAAGAGCATTCCTGTTCTTTAACTTCTTGTCGCAACGAAACACATGAAATTAGAGACATGATGGTATTGATCTCTTGTTCATTACAGAGTCATGGTTGAGAAGCCATGGAGATGAAGGAATGATACAAGACATCACTCCATCTGGCTATTTTACTCTAAATCCATACCGAGAGGGAAACAAAAAGGCGGCGGGATTGCCACTATACAACTGCAACTGCATCCAAAAGAACGTTGGGCGAGCCAGTTGTGTAGTGGTTAAGTCTCTCGTATTTGGTTCGAGAGGCCGTGGGTTGGAATCTCGGTGGTGACACTGTGGGGTTTTCCTCATCAATTCCACACAATCCTATCGAAGACGGATTATAAATCGGAGGTGCCGCCATTTAAATAACCTTCATGCGTTGCAAAGGGCGTTAAGCTAAAAACTTTCGAAACTTTGAAAAGAACGTTCATTTTTATAGCGCACATATTTGATTGTACGTAATGCAATACCATATATCTAGGTAGAAAGCAGTGGAATTAAATTGTGAAATGATCTGAAAACGTATACTGTGCAAAATGTGCGTTGACAGTATTTTGTGTAGTTGCCATTTGCGTTTGTGAGAGGTCTGAATCTTTTGCGCGTTGACGTTGTCAGCCTTTAAATATAGTTTTCAGTCAACTCGTCCCATATGTCTGGAAATGCTTAAAACAGCCTATCTGAGTTTCTTGCAACGTCTCTGATTTTTAACGGTTGTTTCATAAACCCCCACAACTGTTCAATGGAGTTACCATGAGGACTAACAGAGGGCCACTCAATCATTTTGATATTGTTATGATTGTGAATGATTTTTTTGTAACATTTACCCCGAGTGGCGTGGCGGAGCATTATCTTGCATTGGTATTTAAATACTGTGGATGTCAAAATGTTCATTGCAAAAGAGAGGTATAACTTGACTACCAAGAACCTTTGCATTGTATTTCTCAGCAACAAGTCTCCTTTCGATTCTGATGAGAACATTCCACGCAATACCTACCCAGACACCAAAGTAGATACTGTTTCAGACAGGTGGGATCCTATCTCCTTCAATACGCTGATGCACTCTCCGATAACAAACGCCAACTTTGGTTGGTATCACAGCAAACTTTGGTGCGCAATATGAAAAGAAACGATACACGTAATTTAGTCACATATTCATGGCAATTATGCAACTAACCTTTCTTCTAATGTGATACTCTGAAGGTAATAATTTGTTCTCAAATTCTCCTCAAATTATTTCTGAATTTTTTTCAAACATTCTTCTTCTTTCCTCTTTCTTTATCAAGAAACCTTTTGTACCTTGCGGTGTCAGGTTTAAACATTATAAACAAAATGTATCAATTTTTGCCTATCTGATGTCTTTCTATTTGCCTCACCAAACATACACCTCCTACTATTTATTGTTTTAGAGATTCCTTCAAGCCAGGTTGTTTTAGGTCTACCCCTAGGTAATTGTGCCTATTGTTTACATTCAAGTATTATTTTAGGTATCCTTTTTTCATTCATTCTGCTTACGTGTCCAAACCATCTGAGTTGATTTTTCTCTCTTTTTGTATCTAAACTTTCCACTTTTACCTCGTCTCTGATTCTAGTGTTTCCTATCTTGTCTCTTTTTGTTTTTCCTATTGACTTTCTAAGAAATTTCATTTCAGCTGCTTGTAGTGTACTTTTATACCTATTGTCTAAAGACCATGACTCACTCCCGTAGCTAAGAATTGGGCAATTGCTTGTGTTAAAGATTGACATTTTTGTTTTTATTGTTAGTTCTCTTTTGCCAAATATGAATATCCGGGTTGGCCATATACTTTAATTGCTTTGCCTATCCCTTGGTTGATTTCTTCTTTTAATCTATAGTTTGCTGTTATGATAATCCCTAGGTAATTGTAGCTCTCTACCTGCTCTAGTGCTATCCGGCCTAACTTTATTTCATGTTTCTTTGCCTCTCTACTTATAACCATTGCCCTTGTCTTCTTTGAATTGATTACCATACCTCTTTTATTTAACTCCTCATTCAGAATGTTAACATTTTGTTGCAGATTGTTTTGATTCTTATCAAAAATCACAAGGACGTCTGCAAACGATAGCATTGTTTGTTTCACTGGTTTTAGTTTCCACATTCCTACTTCTAGCAATTTCATAACATGATTCTGTCATTTGATATTTTATGATCGGGTATGATTGTAGTTTTAAAGCAAAAATACCAAACAAAACCACCCCCCCACCCCCCACCCCCCAAAAAAACAACAACAAAAACAACCCACCAAATTAAACACCAAAAAACAAAAACAACAACAACAAAACCAGCCAATCTAACACTATACTTTCTTTTGGACATGATTTTATGAATTGTTCCCTGATTCCAACGTTTATAGTGAGACCACGGGATAGCACAACAAAAACGTTTAAAATTTCACACACGGGCAAAACAACATTATTTGTGAATCCCCATTGAAATGATGTAACTCTAGCTTCAACAGAACAAACAGTGTCTTGAGACAACCTTATAACTTTCAATTCTATCATTAAAAATATACTGCATGATATGTACAAACCACACCCTATCGACTTGTAATCATGTTTGGATTTCAATCTACATTTTGATCATTGTACCAATGACATGAAACGTATCAAAACTGTTTTCGGGGAGTAATGAATATCACGACAGCTACATACAAGCGTCATGTTCTTGACTGGGTGGTAAGCTACACCGACCTACCCTTGTCATCCATCAAAGACACCAACAACGCCATCACGAATCACCCCCTGATCACCTTTCTCATGACTTTTGAAAGAATACAACATCGAGAAATGTAAGGAATGTCAATCTTGATCGCCTCAATAGAAAACAAATCGGAACTTCCATTACCTATGCCATGAATAATTCCCTGAAGTCAGGTGTTGCGCCAGACATTAAAAAAATCCCCAATAAAACCTCTACTAAAAAGCGACACTATTATTATTATCATTATTATTATTAATTATCAGGATTATTATCATCATTGCTATTATGGTTATTATCATCATGACTGTTATCATAATTGCTATCATTATCAGGACACCACATAATATACGTGGTCTGTCTCAAAAGTAAGTTCCCCTATCTTGTAAAATCTTTAAATATAAGAACAGTCGTTTAAAATTTCACACAAAGGCGCATCAACATTATTTGTGAATCCCCACTGAAATTGTGTAACTCTAGGTTGAACAGAACAAAAGTTGCAGAATTTTATTTACACTAACCGTGACGGTTTTGATTGGCAAAATGGAAGTCGCAAATATGAAAAAAATCATTATTCAAATATGACATCAGAACGATCATTCAAGTTTAGGGTATTTTGGTCAAAAAGCCATCAATAATTGACCAAGGCTTTGCCACTGCTTTAGCAGATCTTTCACAATCCATTCAAACAGTACTGAAATGGATAAGACATATTTATAGCGGCGAAACAGCACTTGGTAAGGATCGTGGCCTGAAAAGTCTGTCATTGCATGTAGAGATGTAAACATTGGTCTTGATAAATACAGATGATCTTTAAGTTTCAAACCATATACATTGAAAACGTTTTAAAATATCAAACTTGAAAAAAAAGTAGTTATTTTCAGAAAAAACGCACAACATTGAGTTTTCAAGTAGAAAACTGTTCTATTGAAGAATATAAATCTGGATTACTTTTAACAATAAAAATTCACAGTGTTTATAGATAATTTACTTACTTCTATTGAAAGACAATTCAAACGGTATCTTAATAGTTTATTTAAAATGATGCACCCCCCCCCCCCCTTTCTTCTCGCTCTCCCCTCCAAATTCGACGCAAGCAAATTTTTTTCCCTTCAAACATTAATTTATTAAAAAGTGTTTAATGCATTGTTTTAAAATGTTGAGATCATTGGCCCCCTTAGACGAATTTTAAGTATCGAAAGTTTTGATTTGATTGTTTCGTCAATCTAAAGTTATGACGATATTGCCCGTTTCTGGTTGGTTTTTTTGGGGACACCCTGTGTAATTATAAAGTAGGGAAACTTACTTTTGAGACAGATTGTTAGAATAACTCAAACAGATGCGTAGATATTCTTCGAAGACAAATGCTCAATATTGAGACGTTTCCAAGTTGTCATCCGGATACAGATAGACACATTTAATATACAGAGCAAGGTAAATGACCTATCCACCACACTCTCATACTCTCATCAATACACACAGAAACACAAAATGAAAGTGCAGCATATACGGAATTATTTCCTTATAAATAGCCTAAGCAAAGTAAACAGCCCGCGTGTGAGACAAATAATGTGGTCCCTGGACCCAGCAATGTCTTGTGTACATATTACAACGTTTGTATCTGGTTGTGTGAATCTCTCATTATCAGGGTATTTGTTCATCTAGATTAATAGTATGTGTCAATTTTATGTGTGCCCTTTCAAGTTAAAATTCTCCAAGCCCTATAATCATCTCAATGGTATTATTTCATCCACCTCGCCTATTCATCTAGTAGGTAATCATGGTTGGTGAACCAATACTATATTTATTAACAAAACTACAAGTCCCTAAGTATGAGTTATGTGTGTGTGTGTGTGTGTGTGTGTGTGTGTGTGTGTGTGTGTGTGTGTGTGTGTGTGTGTGTGTGTGTGTG
>JAUELH010136243.1:0-12052 GCA_031471375.1 Hermissenda crassicornis | reverse complement strand
AGCAATTACAATTTATTAAAGCTGTCCTTACACTGCAATGCGGTACAAAAAGGAAATTTGATAAAGAAAGAAAGAAATATTATTGGCAACGTAATATCTGACGGTAGCGGGCAGGCTAAGGCACAGTCAGGGTGGGGGTAGATAGTAACTGATGGCATGGCGCTAGTTGAATCAGGAAGATAGAGAGGGCGAGAAGCAGAGATGTGAGTGAATATGGATTGTGTTGTATCGTCTGGTATCCAAATTCTATCACTATCACATTTAATTCTTGTTATTTCGTAAATCAATTGAGTAAATTTTGGAATGTGTTATATTTCCATTAGTCTCTCTTGGTCCTGTTATTTTCACATGATAATGCAATGTAGATTACCGCATGTGGTGTCTTTCTTTATGCACCAAGAGCAGAAATAATCAACACAATTTGCTGTGTTGTATGTTTTAGGTAGATTACACTAGTTCACAAGACCTTCCACTTTATTTTCTTTGCCTCCTTTCTTTCACCAGTATCACACCTTGAAGAAAGCCACAAGCCAGGAAGACCCCCACAATGACCAAATGCCAGATCTGGAACTTCTCATCCCCTCAATGACCAAGGCTGAACCTCGCATGTACACACCAGGTGAATTGAGTTGTTATCAAAAAGAAACTTCTGATCGTTAACTCACTGACTTATTCATTTATTTGGCATTGTGTTTTAATTTTATGATTCTGATGTATTGGGTTTTAAGGAAAGTATGACATAACCCAAAAACTACCTGCAAATGACCAATGTGGCTACATTTCTGCAATGTCATAATTTGTCTGGGCTAATTTTGTACCACTGAGCAATCTTGCTATGTTGATTTGAGTGGTCGATGATATGCATTATTTTAGACAAACTTACCACATTCATTGTCAGGGATTTAGACGAAATGGGGTGTGATACTGATCATCTAGGTTTGTACTTGAATGCTCCTGTAGTTCTTTGAGGATGCCATAGATGTGTTCAATATTTTAGAGTAGGTTGAAAATAGCTCTTTACAGTTGCTGCAGTGTTATTGTAGTATCATTGAATGAAACCATACTTCCATGTTATTTCTTCCCATTTTTTAAAATCAGTTATCTTTATTAGTGTAAGTTGTGTTAACATGAACCTTCTCCACTTCTTAACCAGTGAAGTTAATAATTATTTCTTAACCATGCCTAATTTTAATCCTTTCTTTTCTATAATCCTGGACCTATGTATTTTCTTTTGGCAGCCCAATTTGAGGGGTCTTTGGGTCGTCTCACAGCAGCAAGTGTCCACAATCCTAGACAAATTATTGATGTGTGCCGAAACAACAATAATTCACCCACCAATGATGGACAAAAGAATGTCAGTAAGGAGCTGCGTCGTTACAGGCAACTGTTAATGGATATTGAGAAGGTAGGTTTTGTTTCTGAAGATAAATGCTTGGTGGTATTATCTCTTTGTCACAAGATTAGGAGAAAATGATTATGAAACGCGCTATGCTCCCCTTAGCAAGTCTTCTTTACAATGATATAGTATTTTTTATTATTGTTAGGTCTCTGTTGTTGGCAATAGCAAATTGAATGCTATACTAGTTTTAGAAAGACATTTTGTTCTAAATACATGATTAATTATCCTTGCAGTATTAGTATTAATGTCTGGAATATATTTCTATCCTCAGGGTTTTGGTGTGATCTTGGATGTAGATGACCTGGAGAAGAAAGTTATGGCTCTTCCTCCTGAGAACAGGTGTGTAGGATATGTGTGTTTGGTTTTAGGAATAGTTTTTGTGGTCGTAGGCAACATCTGTCCCTTTGCCTCCAAATATTTTCTGGAAGGGAGAAGTGAATCAAGGAAGGAGTGGACATTATATATAGTGTATGGTTAACTCATTTCTTGGAAGGGGAGATCATGTCAAAGTCTATTTGTGTACGGTTTACTCTGATTCACCCTAGTTTAAGCTGTTAAGTTTTAGTTGACTGTCAGTATGACCTTCCCATCAAATAATTTAGAGGTGGGGTTGGTCTTTTACGCTTTAATTTCGTGTTCAACTCATGAATGGTGTCGCGTGGCGCTTGATTGAGAATATCTCACAGAGTGGCAAATGGCAGGTTTGCAGCATTGTTTGAGCAAGATTTATGTAATGTACATTCTGCAAGTGTCTTATTTCACATATATGCTTATAGTGTCGAGGGATGCATTTGAGTTTAATCTTTCCTGTTATGCTTGTGTTCCCCAGATTGCCCTTGTTTGAGGAGAGGCGTGAGAAGATCGAATCTGTGTACCATTATTTCATGAAGGATGACAGTCTCAAGAATTTTGTACCCACGCTCACTGTTAGGAAGGGTCGCAAACTTCTGGCACGACTCATGCCCTTATTGGATAGGGTAAAGTTATTAAGAATGTTGTCGTCGTGATCCTCATTGAAATTGCTAGTGCTTATCAAACCTCTGTTGCGTGAGGAAATTCTTCAATGTCTACCATGTTACTGAGGTTTTGAAAATGCCGCAATGACGGTATTATTAACTCATTTATGAAAAAGTCAGTCATAGAGAAAAGAATAATAAAGGAAAAAGAGGGACAATTATCAAATACCATGGCAATGGATATTGTGTTTTTATAATTTGTTATATTATATTTAAAATAAAGTGTGCACAGCAGTTGCCAAAAAAAATGTGTTCATACTGTGTCTCAACTGTGGGTTGCCATTTTGGTTTTGATTTTTTTTCCATGAATTTGATAGTATTTAATATGTAATTGAATGGCTTATTTTCAAAAGTTGCTGAGTGTAATTTTCTTTTTTCTTCACAGGTCCAGAAGTTGTCCATTTCAACAGTCCTCTTGTCTCATCTGCCCACATTGGTCAAAAAAGATGTTGAGGAAGAGGTAATGTGCTTTGTTTATTTTACTAATGCATCTGGTCCATATTTTTACTGTCATACTAGAAAAAACAATGAAGTTTTTCCCTTTTGTCGTATACATTTTATTTATGAACAAGTTGTTTCCGAAAGGTTTATAAAGATAAAAATGTGGCGCTGTGTTGTCAGCTAAAACCCCCCAAAAGGGTGCATTTTGGTTTTGGGATTCAATATGAATGCGATGTGTCTTGTGATTCATGTCGGGCCTACACCTCAGTTCATTCTTTATGATAAAACCTGTTGTCTTGCTTTATCACCAGCACTCATTGATATATTTGTGTTGTGTCTATATTTTTGTTTGTCTCGCACCTGGTGTGGTTGGAGGGCACCTCTGGTAGGGTATACTTCTGTTGAACCTTTCAACAAGTCCTGTCATCTTACTAATTCCAAGCACTACATGACCTTGCATCAGAATTGCTCTCTTTGCAACAGCAACGCCCATTTTTTCACACGGTTGTTCTTTGCCCCCAAAATGCTGTCGCAAATATCTATTGGCGGGTGGTTGGATGGTGCCTCTGGTAGGGTCTACTTCTTTTCCCACTGTGAACTAATCCTTTCACCTTCCTATTTCCCAGCACTATGTTATCTAATCACGTCGATGTGCTTATCCTCAACCCTAGAAATATATAAGAATGAATTGTATTGATCTTTGTTGTTCTTTCCTGTAGGGTCTGAATGTTCTGATGAAGCCTCTGAGGCGTTATCTTACACAGTGTAACTTGGAGTGTCTGGTACATTTTGCTGCCATCCTTCAGAAGCACCCTGAGCAGAACGAAGAAGGCTTGGCACTTCTGCTTCACAACTCTGTAAGTTTGATGAGATGCCAATGTTTTTAATTTTGATGATGTTTGTTTCCCTCAATTATCTTTCCATTTTTTTTCATTTGCACTCTCTCCTGGGAGTTTTTCAATATTATTGTGATTTGCACAGGGGAGTAAAATTCATGGTATTGTTAAATATTGTTTCTACCCTATGATTTCCATAGAATGCATGTGAAATTTCTCCAAGAAAAGGCAGTCATTATACTTTATGACTGATTGGATAATGGCTATCCTTTGAAGATATCACTATGGATACGTCACACAGCAATCTTTTCATGGGCTCAGTCCATTGAGGATTTACCTAAATGATTAAAGAATTCTGTTTTCTTTATGTAGAGGCAAATGAGATGATAATTTTTTGGTTTTTATTTTCTTGCAGTTTGGTGTATCTCTTTTGAGTTGTCTACTGAAAGCAGGGGAAGAAATATTCAAGAATGAGTCCCCAGTTGACATCGACAACCAGCTCAAAACCCAGTGGTATGACTCTTTTAAGAAAATTGTCCTTGATAGCAATAGTTATTGTTCGGTTTCAGTTTAACTGATTCACTCCCACAACGCCTGCTACCGACTCACTCCCACAACGTCCGATACCACCTGCTAGAGATATGGTGCGCAGGCCCGCTATATCGGCGGAAATAACGTGTTGAAAGCGAAAGTCACGCTGAGTTTGGCAATATTCGGGGATTGTTGCTGCGAAAATGTTATTACGATAGCACGCTGTGATCGATTGAAGTTTGGGGTTCAATTTTCTAAGAAGTTGAGTTGATGATGATGTCACTGGGCGGTCGTGCATCGATGACTATAGTCACTGGGCGGTGGATTAGATACAAATGACGCATCTGATATTAATACCAATTGAATTTGATTCAGAATTCCGAAGTTTATACTGATACAAATGAAGAGGAGATAGCAATGTACCTAGACCCGAAACTTAGTCACGTATCTAGACCATCTGTGGTCTAGTCGACTCCCCAGTGATGATATTGATAATAATAATAATAATAATGAAATGCATTTCTATAGCGCCCAATCCCATCTAATGACAGCTCTAGGTTCAGTATAATAACTGAACTGTGTTGATTTATTTATTCCTGTTGCATACTGTATGATACAACTCGCAGATTAATCATTGTTGAATGCAATACACTTAATTTCATAATAATAAATAGATAAATGTAATTTTCCTGAATTTTTTTCAAACACCAGTTATGGTGTATACTGAGTTATGCCCCTTTAGCCTGGGAATTGTGGTAGATAATTTATTTTGTCTTGGGATTGAATGGGTTAATGCAACGTTTTGGTCATGATTTGGCACTCATAAACATTCAACACACATTCCTTTGTAGATTTTAAGCGTTGCTGTGAGATCAGCAATACATATTATGCCTGTCAGCTACGTTTTTGTTATTGAAATAGGGGTATTTTAATGCGGAAAATCCTCCTGATTTTTGTACCATGCTTCCCAGGTTTGAAGTTTGGGGAAGTTAGCTGGTCTGTCTATTCCGTTATAATTATAACTCTTGTAATTCAACTAAAATTTATTTTAAAAACAAAAACAAAACTTTAAAACCTAAAGATATCTTTCTTTCAATGAGTTCATATTGTGTCATTGTAATTGCAGGCACCACTTCATTGAAGAGTTCATCGAAACGTTAGAATCAGTGCCCAAGGAGAAGCTGGCCTGGCCAGATGCTCCCCACCCATTGGTCAGCGATCACGTGGACCGATTCATCAACAACAAGCAGATTGGGGCAATGGAGGACAAGTTGGCCCATTTCTCCAAGCCACGGCCCAAAGACTTGGACAATGGACACCGATTTGTCGTGGAGGATAACAAGAGGAGACAAGTAATGTCGTCATGACAACACAACAGAAGTCCATGGAGTAGATGAATGAGATCAGCATTCTGTGTTGTTTGTTTTTTTATAATGTATGTGCTGTTGGTTTGTTTGTTTTTTTCGTCTTGAATTGAAATTTAAAAAATTGCTGTCTTTTCATGCTTTTCATGTAATTTCAAACAAAAGAAAAGAAAACACAAAAAAATGATGTGAAATACATAATTCCCCTCCCCACACTAATATGTTAAGTGGGTCGATCTATTTATAAATATGGTGTACACTGGATATGTTTGGATTTTTTTTTCTTTTTTTTTTTTTCTTTTTGGAGAAGAAATGTTATTTGATGCATTGGGGGAATTGTTGCGATTGGTTTTTCTGTTCTTGTTGCTGAGAAAGAGAGATCAGAGGACTTTCAAAACATTGTATTTATGAAAAGACTTCTCTATTGGATCCTTTCAAGGATAGAAATATATATCTCTACTATTTATGTGACAATAAATAAAAATCAATCATGAAAAGCACCTCTTTTCCTGTGAATCATTTGGTGGTGCTGATTGACACTACTAGGTACATTTGCCATCTCAGATTAAAAACTTTTCAGTTTTACATCATTGTTTTCATGTTCATTCATCTTATCGCATTTGCATCATGAGAAATGTTTTTTACTTAACAAGTACTTTATTATTCTTCTGTAATTAATACTAATTTCTATCCTATGCACAGCAAAGATGCCCCAGTTTTTGCTTTGCTATTTTCTGACAATATTTAGGAGGGAGCAGTTTGTGTTGTTTGTTGATGTATAACAATGGCTATGAGTTATGAGAGGTCGCAAAAAGATTATTCACACTTTCAGTTTCAATGCCCTTGAAGCCTAATGTAGACTTCATAAGCAAAGGGCAGGTCGATGGTAAAGTGATTAAGTGTCTCGCCATTGTGGTTTTAAATCCCAGTGGTGTAGTGGTAAAGTCACCCGCATTTGGTTTGAGATATCGAGGGTGTTTTTTCCTCAAGATGTCTTGAGTTTACAAGGCTTGTCTCACACAGTCCTATCGCACACAGACTTAAATTGAAGGTGCTGCCTTTTGAATAACGCAAAGGGCGTTATAAAAACTTGGAACTTTGAATCCTAGTGGTCATGTCAGGCTTTTTTCACAAGACCTCCACTCTCGCACTGTCCTCCTGTCGCCGACAGACTATGATGAATTAGAAATGCTACCTTTTTAATAATCGTCACGTGTTGCAACAGGCGTTAAACTGAAACTTTGGGAGGATAGATATTTTCTATTGGAAAAAGAGTTTGTGTAAAAAATGTGTATTGCAAGTGTGTGTGTTGGTTCAGGACAAATGTTCAATTGTTCCAAATACCTTTTTTCTTGCTGACAACAGTGAATTACTTTACAAATCGCTTTATGTAAGTAGTTTGAGGAGTTTTGTAATGGAATACCCAGAGAAGAAATTATGGAATTGATATTAGTGGTTTAGCAGAGTTCCTTACACTGCAATGCGGTACAAAAAAGGACATTTGATCAAGAAAGAAAGGTTTAGCAGAGTAGTATGATGATGAGTATGCTTGTAATATTTATTGGCAGTGTCCACCAATGACTGACAGACAGACATATTGTTTGTGAGTGGAATTTGGCATCATTTCAATAGTTGGTTTGCCGACTCCTTATTGTATTAACTGTATTGGCCTGGTGTCAAAATGAAATGTATGCTGTTGACTAATTAAATTATTTATTTCTCCCACCGTATCACAAGACATTTGCTGAATGAATGGTAACGCATCATGCCATATTTTGTACATTTTGACTTCAGGGGGGTAGCATTTTCAGCGATGCTGTCAAATTGAAGTTAGATGTATACATATATATATAGAGAGAGAGAGAGATCTGTGTCTTATTTAACGGATAATTGGATACGTGTGTCAATAGTGTTAAAACCATGGTGTACCCCCAATGTTTGTGGAGCCCTGGAACCAGCAAAAAAAATTCTCGGTTGTTTGTAAGATATTCTTGTTGCCTGAGGGTGTGATTGAAGAGCATCTCTTCCCGATGTCCTTTTTCTTGGACTGTTTCCCTCTTCATTTCAAATTGACGACTTTTTCATCTCATCTAAAGCAGGTAGTTGGAAGGTGTCCTTGATGACAGGGTCCACTTCGGTTTTTAATGTTGAACCTTTATTTTTAGCCAATCCAATTGTCTTACTTACTGTATCCCATCATTTAGTAAACTATATTGTTTGTTGATGTGTTCTCTGAAATGAATATCTATTACTATTAAACTCTTCCACTTCCAACCCCTTAACTTGTTTCAACAAACAAAACTACCATTTTTATGCATGAATAATGTATTTATCAGAACAGAAGAGTCAATAGTGGAAAAGTGTAGTGTAATTACAACTGTACTGTAACTGTAATGGACATATTTCATGCATCGGCATATCACACCATCGTTAACTCGTTCACAAGTTACATTACATTCTCCTTCCTTTCGAAATCAGTTCAGCTCAGGTACATTCTAGTTTGATCCTTACTTTTAAAGTATCCTATTTCCAAGCACTATTACTATTAGCTATATTACAACCATGTTCTCGCTTTCAATAAAGAAATAATCAAAACAATTAGATTATCATCTTGCTGTTTCCCAGCCCTTTCTGCAGGATTCTGTGCCTGTTGTTTCAGAGCTGTTGCTGCTGTCATTTTTGTGTCATTAAATATTAAATGTCCTGACTGTTACTGGTAGACAAACTAAACTAAAGGGTTGTAGTTGTAGTTTTCCTTCATACGGGGGAGAGATCCAATTTCAGTTCCAGTCGCATACCTGCAGTACTAGTTAGTACTGTATGTAAGACGTCACTCTCCTCATATTTCACAATGCTGTTTCTACTTCAATTTTGATCTTTTAACTAGTCCTGTCGTCTTACTATTTCACAGCACTGTATGACCTAATTGTGTCGATGTGCTCTCTTTAACAAACAAACAAACAAAACAATGCCGTTTCACTAAATGTCGTGGTTTGAACACTGCATTGGTGGACAATCATTCATCACTCTGCTTGCTCTCAAAACTGCCGCATTATACTTACAATGCTGATGATAGTAATAATTAATAATGTGCACTGGTAATTGTGTCATGGCTGTATTATTATTATACCTCATGTTTACGTTGACATTCATTGAAACTATTGGCTTCCGTAGGGCAGTCACAAACACAAGGACACACCTTCTAGCTGTGATAGTGATCTTTCTCCTGAATTTTGTCAACACCTTACCTGGGCCTGGACTGTTACTTGTACAGTATGCCCAGCGTTTACTTTTCTACCGTGAGACTCTCAAATCGGAATTCAACTTATGAATACGACACGTAATGAAATGAAATAGTGCATGCGGCAAGGTTGTTTGGTTTTTTTTCTTTCTTTAATTTGATTTTGTAAAATCAGGCAGGGCCAATGAAAATGAATAGGATGGAGTTTTGAAAAATAATTGTAAAAGTGTACAGACTTATGTTGCTGTTAAATTTGTTCTGCATCTGTTGAAATTTTACTTCTTTCTTCTTTTTTTTTTTTTAATCTGTCATGTTGATGTAAGTCTTCTAGATAAAATAAAGAAGGGGAAAAAAGATTTCCTAATGGTCATTTTCTAAATTTGATTTGTGGTCTTTCTTTCTTCTACTTCTATCTCTCCTTTATTTATTTATTTTATTTTAATGCGGTTGGTTTATATTATGTTTATTTATTGGATAAAACTAGCACTAGCACAGGAAACGCATTTAACTTAAAGGTGTGTGGAATGACGTTTTCAAGTGAATTCACTCGTATGTGAAATCGCCAACAAAAACTTGTGTTTGACCTATGAAGTTGAGGGCACAGAGGAACAGATTGCTTCCAAGGACACACTTGTCTCTTCCTTATGATGCTTATACTTATACTATACCCTGTGTACTTGCTCTCCTCATGAATAACTACTAATACTCAGCCTACTAATATATACTGGGTTGACAAGCTGATGTGGCTGTGTAATGACACATTTGCTTCATTCATGATGACAATGACAATAATTATGTGGTCAGAATCATCCTGAATTAAATGATGCCTACTCAAACTCAAACCTTTTCAAAGTTTTGGCTGGTTGTGGTTGCCACCACTGACCAAGTCCTATGCCTATAGGAGATACTTTTGATGTACTTTAAACAGGAAGGACAGGCTTAAACTTAAACAATCAGGAAATCTACTTCTGCTCACTCTTTTAACTTGACCTGTCATCTTACTGTTTCCCAGCACAATATGACCTGATGTGCCGATATGCTCTCTTATACTTATAACAAATTAAAAAAAATTATCACTAAACAGTAAACAGCAGGTTCGGACCCCAGAGGTAGACTTGCTTAACAAAGCAAAAGTACAGTATGTTTGTAGGTTACTATATACAAGTATTTATTTGACATATAGTTTTAGATATACAGACAGTGGGCTTATCACCTGCTTGTCTTAAATCTTGATGCAAACCAATTACAGCTTATCAAAGTCAAAGCTATCGTTACACTGCAATGCGGTACAAAGGGTAATTGATCAAGAAAGAAAGAAATATATACATGCTATGATATGATATACTATTATTATTATTATTATGGCCCATAAGTGTTGGATAACAATAACATTCAGTCAGTTGATAAGCTTTGTCCACAAGTCTTGTTTTTGAACACCCCTGACAATGGCCAACTCCCAAATTCATGAATGCTTGGACTTGGTGACTTAAATCTTGATGCAAACCAATTACAGCTTATCAAAGTCAAAGCTATCGTTACACTGCAATGCGGTACAAAGGGTAATTGATCAAGAAAGAAAGAAATATATACATGCTATGATATGATATACTATTATTATTATTATTATGGCCCATAAGTGTTGGATAACAATAACATTCAGTCAGTTGATAAGCTTTGTCCACAAGTCTTGTTTTTGAACACCCCTGACAATGGCCAACTCCCAAATTCATGAATGCTTGGACTTGGTGAAGTTATCGGTTACGTCTATTTAGAAATGATGAAAAGAGGCCTAACACTAAAAATAGTTGAGGCAAATGGTAAGAATAAGAGATGAGTAAACGACTGGATGAAGAAGGAACGACGTTTTGTAGTGTCTTTTTTAGTTTTAGCTTTAGCATAGAAAGAAGATATACTAAATATATTATTAGTATAGAAGTAATAGTAGTAGTGATAAAACTACCCTGCCCCAAGCATCAGCTACTTTTCAAGGCAGTGACGATTTGTCCATATCGTGATTATTACCAACACAAATACAATGTGAACGAGTTTGTATCTTAGTTGTAACCCTTAAAAAAGGCTTCATAATAATAATAATGTCCGTGGTTTGAATCCCGAAGTCAGGGGCGTTTTCTAATACGTGTGCCGACTTGACTAGACTAGGCACGGGCCTTTTTGGACTACTGTCCTATTCCTATCCACTCTCACAAAAGCACACTCAGTCAGTTGGCAGATGTGATATTGTTGTCCCTTCAAACATTTCAAACTTTTTAGTTCCTTTGCAACACATGAAGGTTATTGAAAAGGCGTCATTTTTAACACGCTAAGTAAGGTTTAATATAGGAGGGCACCTCTGAATGTATAGTTCATCTCCGACATTAAAATGTACTGAGATATATAAAAATAAGAAAGCCATGTAAACTCCGCAGCGTCCGTTAATTGAACCGTGTTTCGACACATGTATAATGTTTTCAAAATCGGAACGACAAGCCTATGAGACTGTCTGCCAACAAGAATGACATGATACTGACCATAATATTCTCCAGAGATGAACCCACTACCTTCTACTTCTACAGAGGAAAACATTCTGGCCTAACACCACACCGCCCCACTCCGAACAAAGCTCTACGGATCCACCACGGAGATGCGGAATTCCATCGAGTTCTGCGCCAGATTGGGATCAAACCATAAGAAGACTAGAAGAAGATCTACTACATTCAATAAATAGTATCCTCCCGGTTACGAAGCAAATACAGTGTGTGTGTACGTTGTTAGTTACTGTTCCGCTGCACTCGCTATGAATTGGCGCATAATATTCATTCACATTATTATTAGTGTATCACTGCTTAGTCCGGTAGGGCCTACATCTTTTTGGTTTTCTAACTAATCCCACCATCTTACTATTTCCCAGCCTTGTATGAGCTAAATTGTGTCAATATTCTCTCTTCCTACAAACGAACAATTACTAAGCAATCGGACCTAATCAATTGGGTGGTTGGACTGTCCCTTTGGTAGAGTAGGTAGGATGTCCGTCTTCTCATTATAATGTTTACCAACCCCGTCTATCTACGTCATGTAGACGTCTCTCTCTCTCTCTCTCTCTCTCTCTCTCTCTCTCTCTCTCTCTCTCTCTCTCTCTCTATCTCTCTCTCTCTAGCTCTCTCTCTCTCTCTCTCTCTCTCTCTCTCTCTCTCTCTCTCTCTCTCTCTCTCTCTCTCTCTCTCTCT
>JAUELH010135137.1:0-12053 GCA_031471375.1 Hermissenda crassicornis | reverse complement strand
GAGAGAGAGAGAGAGAGAGAGAGAGAGAGAGAGAGAGAGAGAGAGAGAGAGAGAGAGAGAGAGAGAGAGAGAAATGGGGGATGAGAGGATATGTGTAAATATAGAATGTCAACTTACCATCATCTGGACATTTAAATCTGACTTCAAAATCTGGACAACGATCACCATTTCGCTGGTGATTATTCAGACAAACAATCCTTTTTCTTAGACAAGCCTCTTTCAGATTTAAACCATGTTGATTCTTCACTGAGAAAAGCTTATTTGTTCCAACCTGTCTGCACTGCATTGCGATTGGATTTTTGCAAAGTCTGTCCTTTTTGTTCTACAGATTAAAAAAAAAACAGTGATGAGGGTTGTCCAGAAAATATTGACAAGTGTCACAAAATTAATTGAAATGAAACTTATCTAACAGTTTCCTTTGAATTTTGAACTACTTTCAGTAAAGTGTCCTTGAAGATCAATACACTTCAGCCAATTCTAAGCAGTGAAATATTTACCTATCCTGAAGATACCCCCGGAACCAATAAGGACCAATTTCACATTTCTTAAATGGCAAGCAGGCAAGCAGACAAGCAGGCAATAATTGAGCCAACTCAGGACTAAAGGGAGAATATTTATGGTTACATCTCCATGTCATTGCAAAGAAGCTAGTTTCAATTGATATATGAGTTTGACTTGTTGCCTGCTATGTCAGTTGTTCTGAAGCCCAACTATTACAGATTTCAACATAACCCAGATCTACTTGAATGATTTCATGGTTTTTGTTCTTTGACTGTTCAAGATCTGAATAAATGCCTCACATTTTCAGGTGATACTTGGATCAGTTATTTTTTCTTTCTTTCTTGATCAAATACCTTTTGTACCGCATTGCAGTGTAAGGACAGCTTTGATAAGATGAAATTGCTTTGCATCAAGATTTAAGACAAGTAGGTCTGTATGGGTAGAAT
Organism: Hermissenda crassicornis; assembly: GCA_031471375.1. NCBI lineage: Eukaryota > Metazoa > Mollusca > Gastropoda > Nudibranchia > Glaucidae > Hermissenda > Hermissenda crassicornis. The sequence continues at coordinate 11,106 of JAUELH010135137.1, read as the reverse complement.
TTATTTTGCCAGGACAGTGGCCAGAATTGGCCTACTATTTTTAATTTTGAAACTGCACTGGGTTCATTAACGTGCCTAACGTAGACACAAGACTTCCTGTTTATCACCCCATCCGAGAAGGCGAGGTGTTCTAAGAGACTCCACTACCTAATACAGCCCCGGCAACGCGCTTTGGTGACCATTAGGAACAATTTAGAACCATTTTGTGCAGAAAAACATTTTGTGGTTTCTGGGGATTGAACCACTGATCAGTTATTCAAGGAAAAAAATATTATTTTGATCTTTTAAAGATTATAATTCAGGTTGATATTTGTAATTAGAATCTCAAACATATACTGGGAATTGCAATCTTTAAATTCTTTTAGTTTGATTGTATGAAACATAAATATCATTGGAACAAATATTTGTGAAAAGAAGGTTCACTCAATTATGAACTGTTGTTGAAAGAAGAAGGTAAAGGTAAAAAAGTAAAGATGACACTTATGTAGTGATCATTAATTCTACAATATCTGAAGCTGCAACAATATTGGATTGGATGTTGGATTGGATATTATTCATATCATGGTGCTTTACCATTAGCAAATTTAATCCCTGATCGAAAAGCAAACACATAACATATTGGAGATGCCTTGTAACGTGTTAGGCACATATACAATTTTTGGGACAAAAACAAAATTGCCTTAAACAGCCAGGCACTCAATTGAATTAGATGAAATACATTGCTCATGGAAAAACTATAACTAGCCCCAACAATAATTGAACCTATGATTTTATTAGCAGGGAAGTCTGACATGCTAAACACTTAACCACTGTGGCTCCACGGTACTCAGTTATCACTTTCCTTGGAATACACCAAACAAAAATGTGATGATGTACATTGTTCATCTTCAAAAGATCATCTAATTTTGTTTTACAAATCATTGCAAACCTCAGCCCTTTGCTTTGAAAAGGAAAGTGATTGACAAGACTTACAGTCATTGTACTCTCTTCATCAACACAACTTTTTTTCCCCAACATTTACCTCAACTATCACAAATTTGACTCACCTTGGGTTCTTTATGGTTGTAAACCCGCAAAATCTTTTTCAATGTTTCCTTTTCCCCTTTGTTGTTAGGTTTTCTCACATTGTACCATCTGGTCCAGAATGTTTCCTTTCCACTGTCCCCTGATATTTCAAAAAAATGTATTTAAAACTTTCATGTAGACGATAATAAATTGACACTACAGTGGAACCGGCCTTAACAGTCACATATTCATTGTGGCAACCTGTACTAATGGCCACAGCTCTGTGACACCCTTGCATATTTCATACATGTTTAACTTCTTCATAGTGGTCACATGTCCATTCAAAGGTCATTCAATTTTGTGACATGGTTTTACCATGCTCAAGGCATTTTAAGAAATTTGGTAAAAGATAATAATAATCAATTAAAACCACCAAAAAATCACAGTAGATTAGACAGGTGTTAAACTGATGACACTTAATTTCATTTTTCTCTTGGTAAACAAGCAATGATGCTTGTACTCTTAATGCTATACAACTCATCCAGATTATCACAATGCACATTTCTCACCTTGCTGGCATATATATCCATATCTGGCTGAACACTTCACAAGATCTGGACCATTTTTACTAACACTTAGGCAGTATGAACTCAGAGGAGATGTTAAGTTCCAGTCTATTGCTGTTGCTCTCCCACTGAAACGTCTGGAGAAATAAGAATATTTTTGGAGGGCAGGCACCTGGAAAACTAAACGGTTATACATTTTCTTATTGGTAAATAAATTACTGTTACACCAAGTGTTCATTCACCAAATTAATTTTGTGAGTTCACTGCTGCTTTTATGGGGAATTATAATTCCCAATCAACAGATGAATAAGTCATTCTGAAATGAACATTTGTTAAGTGTGTTGTATAATTCATTTTCAAAAGTTGTATTCAAACTACATATCCTTAGGTTACAAAGTGAATGCATAACCACTGAACTACAAACTGGCTCTAATTTGTCTTTGGGACGAGATAACAAATAATTGATTTGTTTTAGCCCACAGCCCAATTATATGCTACTGTGCAGTTGGGCAAGACAGATCAAAAGACTGAAGAAATAGTTATATTTACTACTTCATTAAAAGGATGACAAACAAAAAGACATTAAAGGAGTTGCAGAATAGAAAAGTCATTCCTAGGTTATTATTCCTACTATAGCCATCAATGTTCAATGCCTTGTCAGGTTACACAATGGATCTATGTTTAAAACTTTAAAATAAAATATTTTGATGATTTATATTAAAAGATGAATCATGTTTGACAGTGGACGATCATGGTGAATGATGGTATTGTCAATATCAAATCTCTACCTGTATACTTACTTAAAGATCTTGTAAACTTCTTGAATTGAAATATGGTAGCGCTGCATCATTGTCAAAACAAACAATTTCATTCCAGGGTTCTTGTAATCATTCATGTTTTTCATAGAGATCGCTGGTGTGCCCATCAAAAAGTATTTCCCATCTTGAAATAAACAAAATTGAAAATTAAATTTGTATTGGTGTTGACACTGTGACAGTTAAAATCACAAAGTCTACTTGACTCCTTTTATTTCAATTTTTAGTTTCTTCTATAATGAATGTTGGTTAGCATGTACTTAATAGTTTCAAAATTTTGTGATAAATGCTTCAGACATAATCATTAGAACGGAATACCAAATTTGATATTTGATAGATATTCTTTGAAAGCATATTAGTATTGCTCAAATTGTGCAATCTTTTGGGTCCTCTTCAGAGTTTTGTCGCAGAGATGTGTCTGCCAACCTTATAACAATTTGTTACATCATGCTTGCTATGATGAAATTTTGCTGATTATGTTGCATTGCAAATTGAAGGTCATAAGAATGATTATTTATTTTAAAGTTTCAAAGTTTTTACTTTATAGACCTTTGAAACAAAGTTGTTCAAAAGGTGGCTCCTCTGGATCATTGTCCATCTGCAAGATATCAGTATGGAATTGAGCCTTGAGAGAATAAAAACCAGTGTTACTACTGGAATTAAACCTCTGGAACCAAAGGTGAGTGACTTAACCCTTACACCACTGGCTTGCCCAAATTGTGTTGTTTTAGTATGAAGTAATTAGGATTCAAAGATCAGGACATTTGGTATATAAATGAAGACTTTTCACTTAATACATATCTAGTCAATATGACAGAGATGAAGCATGTACAAACCACTGTAATATTTGTGTTCCCTGATTCTCTGGGACAGTGTGTAAATATCCAAAGAAACAAGAAGTTTGCCTCCTAATCTTTTACACTTGTGGTGGGCTTGCCAGTAATTTCTGTAATGGATTTTTAATATGTAAAGCATGAAATTGACACACACACACATCTCATATTGCTTTCTCTGAAACTGAAATAATAGAAAGAACTTCAAAAAAGGTGATAAAGAGAATCAATTGAAGATGGTGTATTAAAAAAAAAAATTCTCTCCTTTCTTTTTGAATTTTTCTAAATTATCGTCATTCTTTGTGTGCTATGGTTTCATTAACACAAAATAGTTTTAGAAGACATGTCAGTTAATAAAACTTTAAGCATAACTAATATCTATTGTGCTATTATAACTTGAAATATAATGATTAAACTATAATCAATTTTTTTCAACTTCACCCAAAATTTAAAGTGGGTTGATAAAGCTCTTCTTCTTCTTCCAATATACTGACTGACTCGGTGAACCGAGTATTACTGTCGGAGTACATGCTATCTCGAATAATATAGAATTTGTTTTATGTTGATTTTGTAAGTGTAATGTACTGTAGTGCATCTTTAAAGATTTCGGTGTTATTTATTAGCTTAATGCTGTTTGGCAGGTTCTTCCATAGTCGGAAAGTGTTTGGGAAAAACAAGTTAAGGTGGCTATCAACATTTGATTGGGGGACATGAAACATTTGGTAACCTGATTGTCTGGTTTGTCTTTTATCTGACTTAATTTCATATTGATTTGTTGGTATTTCTAGGAAGCCATTAAGACCCTTGTATAGAGTTGTTGCTCTAGTCCTTGCCCTAAGTTCTTTATGAGGTAACCATCCTAGCGCCTTCATGTGAAAATGTGTTTTACCACTATGGAAGCAATAGTCATTTGTTATGTACTTAGCTGCATTTTTTTGTACCTTCTCAATTCTTTCAATCTGGTTTTTACGATGTGGGTCCCAAACTGAACACCCATAATCTAGGTTTGGTTTAACTAAAGTCTTAAAACATTTTTGTTTGATTGATTTTGGACAGCTTGAAGTATTGCGTTTAAGGAAACCAATAACCGAATTTGCCTTTTTATATACTGATTTATTCTGTTCACTCCATTCCAATTTACTATCAATAATAACCCCTAAGTATTTAGCGTGTTTAGTCTCCCCTAAAGTTTTGTCGTCTATTGTTTACTGACAGTTTATTGGGTTTGTTTTGTTTGTGATTTTTAGCACTTGGCATTTGTCTGGGTGAAATTCCATTTTCAATTTCTTTTCCCAACAACAAGACCCTGCAATGTTCACGACCCATGGCATAACAACAAAAAAGTTGGTAAACATAAAAATGGGAACATGATAAAAGGTTGTTTGGAAATCCCATATATTTTTTGGAGAAAGATCGTAAACAGGGATTGGGTAAAAATCTAGCAGAGCCTGGGGTTACCATTAAGGGTTGGCAGGTCTGGAGAAGTGTCATGTTGAGTAGTGATAATAAACAAGAAAAGTTTTTTTCTCTCCCAAAGCCCCTTTTCTGTACTCTCAAACAAGACTGGTTGATAGACACCATTAATGATGATGTTATAACACATTAGTGAGATTATTCACTTCCCATTCATCTATCAGTATCATACATAATATCATGCATCATATCAAGGATAGAGGTCTGATGTAAGAGGGATGAGATGAGGGTATGGGTCTCACTTAATACATTTCCTTCAGTTATCTTGATCTAGCCCTTCCTTTTAATATTCTCATCATTGTCTTTTTGAATTCAAATACTTCTTTCGGTATTTAAATTATATACATACAATTAGTTGTGTTATTTAATAGATATTTTATTGAAATAAAGACAAAGAATTATAAATATGAAAGCAAAAATTTGAATATTTTGGTAATATAAATGCAAAGTTGTTATAAAATGGTAAAAAATGAACAAAAGTATTGTACGTACACACGTCCATCTCGGTTGATCGAGAGACAAAGTCCAAATATTCTCCTAAATCCCTTATTACATTCAAGCTTCTTCACCTCTGAAATGAATTAAATTTAAATCATGAAAGCATTAAATTTCGCCAATGGAATTTGATAAAGTGATTCAAAATCAGAATTATAATATCCTTTCTCATTCTATATCTTTCTTTATCTTTATTTGATTTTGTTATATTTTTTTCTTTCTTCTGACATAATGTCGATGTTGCACATAAATCTAATTTGCTCATGCCTTTTTTTTTCTTTCCATAATTTATTTACATGAAACTAGTACATAATTGTTAAAAAAAAATATATTTACAATTTATAAACCTCATGAGAAATTGAATCATTGACATTTATTACCTTTACAGCTTGCTAGAATTCCACGTCTGTCTTTGGACATCCTCTCATAGCCATAGTCACAGACACAAAGACCACCCAGCTTACAGTGGGAATGAGGTGGGCAGTGGAATGCTCTGCTTATAATTTTTCCATTGTTGCATGAAATTATACGTCTGCATTTATAACTTAACCACCTGCGTCCATTCTGCAAAATTATAACATCAAAATGATATTTGAATGGCATTTATTTAAATGGTTTAAGAAGCAAATAAAATCCTATACACAACCATGATGTCTAACTGGTTTGAAACACTGGGTAAAGATTCCCAATGTATGGTATCAAAAAATAATTTGAGATTAAGGTGCGGGCAACAGTGAAGTCATTTCAGCACCGGAGGCAGCAAGGGAATCAAACTCACAACTGCACACTGCCCAGTTGAAAGTCAAGATTGCTTAACCACCTTCAATATACAGTATAGATCTTTATTATGAGTATCATTCTAATGTAAAATGTATATTAGGCATTGTGCTAACTAAATTTGAATTGATGAAACCATGCTACAATTTCATAAATATTCTGAGGAATTTTATATGTTTAATGGTATGAATCATTTTCGAAAAATGAGTGTAGAAAGTGCCATGTGTTGAAAGAGAGCACATCGACACAATATAGGTCATATAGTGCTGGGAAATAGTAAGATGACAGGATTAGTTAAAAGAGGGAACAGAAGTAAACCCTACCAGAGGTGCCCTCCAACCCCCCACTCTACTATTTGTACACTTATTCCTACTTTTGTTGTTGTAAAGAAAGAACATTGACACATACCATACTGGGAAACAGTAATAGGTCAAAAAGAAAAATTAACAAAAGTAAAAAAAAATAGAAAAGAAAAGCAAATGATTGAAAGCAATATATATTATAATAATTTGGTAAAATATGACACTTAACAGACAGATGATTTACAAAAAAGAACACAAACAAAACCCAATACAATAGTAGCACAATAGTAGTCTGTTTGTCTAGATAGCAAGTGACGCAATCAATTTTGTCACTGAATGGGGATGTTCATTTATTGGTTAACACATTTAGTTCTCATAAAATCCAATAAACACACATCTGTACCCCTGATTTATACCCCACAACTGCAACCGTTTGTTGCTTGTTTGGAATGTATTCCAGGTTTTACACATCCATAAAGGAGAACTGACTTAGTGTTGGAGTTAAATACTCTTAGTTTGGTTTTTACGGAGATTGTTCTGTCTTTCCAGATCTTATATAGTGACCTTCAACATATGGTATAAATCTTTATTGTCAGTATCATTCTAATGTAAAATGTATGCTAAAATGGTATGGATCATTTTCAACAAATGGATGTAGAGAGTATCACAACATGTCATTCATTTACTTTTTGTACACTTATCCCTACTTTTGTTGACACATATCATACTGGGAAACAGTAATAGCTCAAAGTTAAAAAAATGAACAAAAGTAAAAAAAAAAAGAAAAGAAAAGCATATGATTGATAACAATATGTATAATATTAATATGGTAAAATATGACACTTAACAGAATGATGATTTAAAAGAAAAAAAACCGGGAAAAAATACATTAGCAGTACAATAGTACTCAGTTTGTCTAGATAGTAAGTAACGCAATCGATTTAGTCACTGATTGATTTGACAGTGCCCAGGCAGATCTGGATCACAAAGGTTGATCTCTATCAGACACCCCCCCCCCCCCCCCCACCCCCCAAATGTTCATTTATTGGTTGACATTAAGTTGTTCTCATAAAAGCCAATAAACCCACACCTGTCACCCTGATTTATACCCCACAGCTGAAGACAACTGAGAGTAAGCCTCATGGGCAAAAACCATATACTATTATCTTTTGTACAATATACCTTTTAAGTTACATATTATGATACGTGCAGAAAAAGAAAGCTTACCATGAATACCATATCATCTATGTAGCAGTTACGATCACCTGGCAATAAAAAAAGTTATGAAACTTTTCAATTTCACACATTGGGACATTACTTTTTTTGTGGTTAGCAGAGATTAAGACAGATAAAGGATACCCCCTAATCATGATGCATTGTTCAATTAAGCTTCTCTTATCATATACCCCCCTAATCATGATGCATTGTTCAAGTAAGCTTCTCTTATCATATACCCCCCTAATCATGATGCATTGTTCAATTAAGCTTCTCTTGTCATATACCCCCCTAATCATGATGCATTGTTCAATTAAGCTTCTCTTATCATATACCACCCTAATCATGATGCATTGTTCAATTAAGCTTCTCTTATCATATACCCCCCTAATCATGATGCATTGTTCAATTTAAGTTTCTCCTCTTATCATTGACATCAATTACACAGACATTAAGATACTATAAAACATTTATTCACTTTCTAGTATTTATCAAAAAACATCACAATATACATTCACTAGGTTCAGAGTGTCTTATTCTATTCCATACATTTTTTGTTACAAAGCAAGATCAAACTAAAGGTGAAAAATGCCCTTTACTTTTGCAACATAATCTATAATCGTTCAAAAGATTCAATTAAAAAAAGTAGAATTAAAGGTAATAGAGTAATCATATAGAGAGTTACTTATGGAATGACTGAAAAATAACTTACCTCCACATTTTTTCACAAGACCTTTGCTATCTGTTGAATCAATCTTGTATTTCTTTTTGCATTTACACTCACCATTTTTGCAATAGGAATGGTTTGGACATTTATGATTTATGGCCCTTAATACTCCATTAGAACATTTGAACATTCTTTTACAGTCTTTTTGGAGGAATTTTGATCCATTCTGCATTGAAAAACAAATGTTGTAGACAGATAAGCATATTAGAATTCATAAACAATAGTACATCGCTTTACTGGGTAGGGAAAAAAACAAAACCAAATCAAATCAATGCATCTATTATGTAACAAAGATTTAATCATTCTTCATGCAAAGGGAAAAAATACAGCCTTTTTTTTTTTAAAGTGTGTCAATTTGACTCATTTATATAATGCTGAGTACTAAAGAAACATACAGAACGAGGACTAAATGCATGAACAAAGAGAAAAAATGAAATGAAATTGGATTAAAAAAACAAAAAAAAGCTGATTACAATATCATACCTGGTATAATTCATTTTGCCACAAATAAAATATAACTGCGAATATCTCTCAACTGCATAAGAGTCTAAAGTAGTTAATTAGGTATGTCCTTAACATCTATCAATACAGCTCTTTCCATTTAGAAAAAAAATAATTTTAAGCACCATAAACATTTGTTGTTTATGAGAGATGGCTTATTTTCGAAACTTATAATTTACCTGTTAACATTTAAAAAGAAGCAAAAAGAATTAACTTACATCAAAAAACATGTTTTTCCATCTGCATCTAGTTTGTATTTCTGAAGAAAAAAAACAACAACCCAAAAAAACATCAAATTAATGATGACATGAAATATTGTCAAACTTTAATGCAATAGTGTCAATATGAATTTGCATTGATCAATCTGTTTTAAGCTTTACTATTGAGGAGAAACAAAGTACTGTTGCAGCTTTGCCTCAATATTATAGTTTTTTGGTTGTTGTATTGATTGGCAACTTTCCCATTAAAAACATTGAAATTTTCTACAGTTTTCATAAGTTGAAATGCATATTTTTACAGAATTTCTAATGTTCTGTTGCTTATTTGTCATTGTTGTATAATTTAGTTAACCTTGTTTTTCATTCACCACTGAAGTATTAGTCAATAATGTGCTCTAATATATCATTTCCTTTGGCCAACATTCATGTTGATAAATTCATCATGTTCCTTCTTGTGTACAAAACAGATTAAAATCTCTTATTCAGTGTACATGGGGGGGGGGGGGGGGGGGGGGGGTATTAAAACCTTTCCCCCCCCCCCCCCCCCCCCCCCCCCCCCCCCCCCCCCCCCCCCCCCCCCAGGCGTACCTCTTTGACAACTGTTGATCATGCTGTTCTTGTCTTTGCTCTGAACTTTATAACCTCGCTTACAATGGCATCGACCTCGCTGACACTTTGAATTTACAGGACAGTTGTATTTTGCACGCTGCACAAATCCACTTTCACACTTGTGCATATACTGACAGTTGTAGGATAACCAAACATCGCCAGTCTAGCATAATGATAAAAGCATGATACAAAATAAATATCATGAATTAAGGGGTTCAAAGGATTGAGAAGTAATCTTATATAGTGTATTTTTAATCCAATTTTTCAAGACAATGAACAAAAAATTAAATCCTTGAAGGCAGTTTGTTTTCAGTAAGCAGTTTAACACCTGGGGGTTACAAAGAAAATGTCTCAAAATTCAAGAGTATTCTTGGAGTCATCAACTTTCTTATTAGGCATGTATCAACGTTTCAACAACACTTAAGCCATTATACAAATTGTCAAAGAAAGACATTACACAGTCTTTATCAAAAGGAGGAATTGGAAAAGGATTAAGTTTATAATAACCTATGCACTAATTCTTGCGTTTTATAATCCTCTCAAGCCAACCATAGAGACAGCAGACAGTAGTTCCTACAGAATAGATGGAGCACAACTCCAAATGCATGGAGAACAGATAAGGCATGTTGCATATTGCTCCTGAACTCTCACTCAAGCAGAAAGAGGATGTGCACAGATTGAGAAAGAGATGTTAGCATCAGTATGGGCATGCAAAAGGTTCTCAAGGTTCCTGATAGGCTTGGATTCCTTCACATTGGAAACAGATCATTCCTCTAAAGATCTTGACCAAACACCCCTGAGATGTCAAAGATTATTGACGAGATCAATCAGATTCAACCAGGTTGCAATCTACAAGCCAGGAAAAGACTTGTATTTAGCAGACACTCTGTCAAGAAAGCTGCTCCAGATAGAAGAGAGAGCATTAGAAATGGACATGAGCACGTATATCAACAGCATTAACATGTACAAATGGGAGACAGACTCTGGCATTATTAGAATGAAGACAGAGAAATGACGCAATTGAAATAACTCATTGAGCATATATGATTGAAACACAAAATAATGTTCTTATAAACCGTAGGAAATAAATGCCAACCGCATTGTCATACCTCGAAACATGTGAAATGGAATTCAAATGATACACGAAGACCTGATATTATATATTAAATGTGGTTGGAATTAAAGGAACTAAACTAACTTATAGGAAAGAAACATTGAAGCCTCTACCTGATAGAGCATGGCAAAAAGCCAGAGCGGATCTGTTCTATCATAGGAACAAAACATTTGTTGTGTTAGTAGACTAGCATTCAGGTTGCATAGAGATCGGTTATTTTCCAAGTTAGGGCTCTGTAAGAACAATCCTAAAGCTGAAAAGTTTCTTTGCACACCACATAATTCTTGAAACCCTTGTCACATACAATGGTAGCAGGGAAATCAAATGCCGCACCAATCGACACAAATCAACGTTTGTACCAAATGCCATTAAGTCATTCAATCAGTGTTTGTCAAAACCTAAGTAGACAACACACATGTTAATAATTTGTTAACATCATTATCATCACTTCCACCT
>JAUELH010134031.1:0-12061 GCA_031471375.1 Hermissenda crassicornis | reverse complement strand
AGCGTAGCTTCCAACATTTCGGCCCCACAATATGGAACAGCCTTCCTTCCGAAATTCGTATTTCTACATCCATTGCACTGTTCAAAAGCGCCTCAAAACCTATGTTTATGAACAAGCTTTTCATTGAATATCATTTCTTTTATTTTCATCGTTGGATTGTTATACGCCCAGAGCCCTCCGTTAAGGAGGGGCATATGGCGCAATAGAAATGTTCAATTTATTATTATTAAAGCATGAATACTAAAAAGATGACACATTTTCTCTTGAAACTTCATAACATGTTGTATGTAATGCCCAACCATGGCTCAAAATCACAATTTCTTTGATTATGTCATTGAAATAGAATGGCTAGTGGATCAACATAGATTTGTGACCAATTTGTCAACACTGTATACAGGATGCTGTCGCATCTCATCTCATCTCATCTCATCTGAACCAGCAGCCATCTGGACTTGGGTCCTTTGACTGGACATTACAGATATCCAACAGTAAACTCCAAAATGGTCGGATCTACCTTTGCATTTTTTTATGAGAAACTCAAAGTTAATAACAAAAACTGTTCACTGAAAAGAACAACATTTACTCTTCACTTCCTGTCCATAACATATTACGAACCTTGATTAATAAATTATGTGAGAAGGAGTGATAAGTATCACAAAGTTTTACAAACCTCTACGTCTCGTTGGTAGTGTTGAAGTGAATGCTGCCTCTGTTATTTCTGTCTGGGGTGACGGTCTGGGTCTCTTGGAGGGTCGTGGCTTTCTTGAAGGTTGAGGCCGTGGTCTTCTTGAAGGTTGCGGTTGTGGTTCAGGTCGTGGCCTTCTTGATGGTTGGGGTTGTGGTTCAGGTCGTGGCCTTCTTGAAGGTTGAGGTTGTGGTTGAGGTCGTGGCCTTCTTGAAGGTTGAGGTTGTGGTTGAGGTCGTGGCCTTCTTGAAGGTTGGGGTTGTGGTTGAGGTCGTGGCCTTCTTGAAGGTTGAGGTTGTGGTTGAGGTCGTGGCCTTCTTGAAGGTTGAGGTTGTGGTTCAGGTCGTGGCCTTCTTGAAGTTTGTGGTTGTGGTTGAGGTCGTGGCCTTCTTGAAGGTTGGGGTTGTGGTTGAGGTCGTGGCCTTCTTGAAGGTCGGGGTTGTGGTTGAGGTCGTGGTCTTCTTGAAGGTTGAGGTTGTGGTTGAGGTCGTGGCCTTCTTGAAGGTTGAGGTTGTGGTTCAGGTCGTGGCCTTCTTGAAGGTCGAGGTTGTGGTCGAGGTCGTGGCCTTCTTGAAGTTTGTGGTTGTGGTTCAAGTCGTGGTTCAGGTCGTGGCCTTCTTGAAGGTTGGGGTTGTGGTTCAGGTCGTGGCCTTCTTGAAGGTTGGGGTTGTGGTTGAGGACGTGGCCTTCTTGAAGGTTGGGGTTGTGGTTCAGGCCGTGGTCTTCTTGAAGGTTGGGGTTGGGGTTCAGGTCGTGGCCTTCTTGAAGGTTGAGGTTGTGGCTGAGGTCGTGGCCTTCTTGAAGGTTGGGGCTGTGGTTCAGGTCGTGGTTTTCTTGAAGGTTGAGGTTGTGGTTGAGGTCGTGGCTTTCTTGAAGTTTGGGATTGTGGTTGAGGTCGTGGCCTTCTTGAAGGTTGGGGTTGTGGACGAGGTCGTGGCTTTTGCGAAGTTTGGAGTTGGGGTATCTCTGATGTTTCAGGTATTTCTGGACATTGGAAACAGTAATGGTAGTGCTGGATTAAAATTGTGGCCAGAAATCAGTATCATGATTTCTTATGTCAATCTAATGAACCTGTTATTCATTTTATGGTTTAACAAATCATAGTTAACAAACACATGGGAGAATTTGATAGCAGTGATATTGTTTAATGAAGAGCTTGGCAAGTCATAAAAAAACAGCTGTTACCAGAATAAATAGTGATTTTGTCATAGCTTTGCAAGTCCATTTAACAGCTAAATTTTCTTTCTTTAAGAACATTTAGAAATAATTCTGTATGGTAATCAGGGAGATCAAATAAACAACTTTAGATTGAAGTTTTAAACATTTTGGAATAAATTCTGGCCGCTGTCCTGGCAAAATTAATTCTACCCATACAGACAGTGGGGTCATCACCTGCCTCTCTTAAATCTTGATGCAAAGCAATTACAACTTATTAAAGCTATCCTTACACTGCAATGCGGTACAAAAAGGAAATTTGATCAAGAAAGAAAGAAGGAATAAATAGCAAGATATTATGTTTTAAAGGATGCTGGTACAAATTTATTATTAAGATCAACATAAATGGTTATGTCTGGACTTTAAAGCACTAATTGTTTTTTCAATATCCTTACTTTCAAATTTCAAGTCTTATAAATGATAGCACTTCTCAGCTATGCGTTTATAATGTAATAGATTTATTTACAAATATGCCAGAGCCTTGTCAATACCACACATGTCTTAGAAATACTCAAGCCTGGATTTCTACAGTAGTTCATGGGGTTGGGTTGAAAACTAAGTGTGAACCAATATGCTGCAGACTTGCCAAATACCTGTTTCAAATGGAGTTGTGAGAATAAAAGCCGCTGTGGTGGCGGCTTCAAATTCATCAAAGCAGACTACAAAGTCTCCCTTGCAGCCTCCCTTAGCCACTGCATCTGAGTCAATGAAGAAATAACTATCACCATTGCATGGGATGATAGATCTCTGTTGGATCAAAGCCATGCTGACAATGCGGGCTGGTTCTCCATCATCATGTCTTACGACCTCTGAGTCAAATTCTCCAATATCACTCTCCAAAGTTACAAATCTACACCCAGGACCAACTGTGAATTAATGCATATAATTGTAACAATTTTATACGAATCAAAGTAATATTAACCTTTCAACAAATTGGAAAATTCATTCCTAATAGCCAATGCTGTCCAATAACCATGCAAAACAAAAAGCATTGCTTAACACAAAGCTTCATAGTATCGTGTCAAGGAACACACTCTTTTCTTTCAACACTCAAGAACCATTGTATATTCAGGTATAAATGATAATCAAAAATGTTCATTAAAATTAGCTTCTTTACCCAGACGGCCTCCACCATAGTCCTACCCCTGTGAAGTGTATCACTTTGTATTATGTTATCAATATATCAACACAAAAAGGAATCACAAAACAAGAAGCTTCATATTAAGCTGGCAAGTCATTGTGATACTGGTTGAGTTGAGGTTTAGATCTTAACCCTAGACTTGCCCGAGTTGCGGACATACAACACTACACTCTGACCTGAGTCTTGTGCAGGTATGGAGTATACAACAGGTTCTCCCACCTGAGTAATGTGCACATGATACATATGCAAATTCTGACCATGACAGTTTTTGATGGAAAAGTTCCAACCACATTCTAATAGTATGATTTTTGAATGTATAAAGTCATCTCTAAATACAATAACCAATCAAATCTAATTATTTTCTTAGCATCACATTACAAGGTGCTGATATAAATGATTTGAAACTAGACAGCTAGTTTGGGACCAGTAAAGACAAAGAAATGACTCTTGTTGTGACTTACTCTGACTTCAGTCTAATTGAAACTGCCAGACTACTGGTTGGGTTGACAATATAGTCCATTGAATTACCATCGGTGCAATTGGTTTTTTTTTCATAATGACGTATATCCTCTTCATTACATAATTTCAGAGATCCATCAAAATACAAAGTCCATAGAAGCATGGTTGGAAAAAGGATTGTCCATTTCACCATTCAGACGGCCATCTTGTGAAGAGGTTTATCATATCATCAAATTCATCCACAATCAATAAGAAATGATTGTTCCTGACTGCACCACTTCCACAGAATGTTACAATCACTCAAACACCCGTGACTGCACATAACAGTAATAAAATCAATACAAATAATGAGATGAAAGTGCCTGAAAGTGCCTGAGCGTTTGCTGGTTTGAGTGAGATAAATAGTACACATATAGAGCCACCCACCTGCTGGGACCAGGGGGTAGCCACAGGTGCAAACATTCAAAAGGCTAGGCTAGTCTGACCAGTCTGCTCACGTGGTCAACGAAGACTTGTCATCACTTAGGTGTTACATTTAAACATTTATCTTTCAAAATGATGACGTCTTTGATATACCACATGGCACGAATACATTGAGTAACCAAGTACAGTCCATTCTGCACATAGGGGTGCAAGCTTGTCACAATAAAAGAAAGTCCTATGGTTGCAACACATTTGTAGCCCATTCCATCCTCCCCTTGTTTTGAAAATGGGATGGTCTGATCTCAACTGTCTTTGTCTTTATGCTCACAGATTTTAAAGTGGATGGGTGGATAGGTGAAGTTTGTGTGTGGTGAATGGAGGGGGGAGGGGGGGGGGGGGGCAGGATCTCTGACTGTCCCCTTGTCCGAATACAATTGGGAGGGTAATGTGGATGGAATGTATTCAAATATTGAATGCATCATGTTTCATTTTATTGGTCAGATTATTTATTGACTTGTAAAAGCTGTCAGCAGATGTCAAGTAAGCAGATCCATGGAAATGATAGATATCATGAATAGTGTTCTAGTGATCTATTTACAGGCAGTGGTGAGGGAGGTGGGGTCTGGAGCATTTACATACAGCCAAACTGAATCTAGAAACTCAGCAGGAAAAGGAAAGGATGTCTAACACGTAAATCTTTTTATTTCATCAATGTGTTTATTTCAAATTGGACAAAGATTTCATCTTAGAAAGAAGTCTTAAGTTTGTATTTTTTGCCTTTAAAAGGAATCCACTTTTTTGTTGGTTATATCTATTATCAATTAAATATGCAAAACTGAATGAAAGCATTTATTCATTAGCGTTTAAAAAATGTGTAGTTTTATGGGTAAAATATTCATAATTCATTCATAATTGTCACTTCCGGGCAGTTTGTGAAATTTGACCCCAAACTCCCAGGCTCTGTTTACAAACCAACCATCTTAGTGAGCAGATCTATTCGTGACAAATTTTGGTAGACCTCACAGGTAATGAGTTAAAATCTCAAAGATTTTTTTTTAAACAAGCACCATAAAATGAATAGACCATCTTTAAAATCCTCATAATTGCAGTCTTTGTATCACCATCAATGAAATGCTTAATCTAATTTTTCTATTTACATTCACCTGGAAATTGGGTGGTTTCGACGACTTCAGTTGTTGATATCGCATCTTCAAGACAAACTTTGAACATAGCTGTGCATCCAAATCTAGCGAATATTCTCCTCCCCTGGAAACCAAAACTTATGCTTTCTGTGCATTCACTTCCTCCAAGATTTTGTAATACCTCCATACTCTTGACCACTTTGTCTCGGGGTCCAACAAACTTCTTAGCTAATCTTGATGAAGAACTCTCGAGTTGAACAATCTCACAACCTTGAAAATAACAAAAAAGCATGTAGAGTAAATCAAATACACTTGAACTATGGTAGCTCTACAAACAGAAGAAGGATAAGTTGACAGATATATAGCTCTAATTTCCGTGGTTTTACCAAGGCCATGAAGTTTTGCAAAAGCAAAATTCACTCTCTCAGCCAAAAGAATACATTGGATAAGACTTGTAGGGCAAATATGATTTCATAGACAAAGACCACACATTGATATAACAGTAAAAACTCATCCAAAGACTTTAATAAACATTTAGGTAATGCAAATGGAATCTAAAAAATGCAGTACAAAATATTAAAAAAGAGAAACACAAGGCTCATTCCATTTTTTTGGTCATATTCCATAAATTGAGAAAAAGTTAAAAAAGATATAAAATAAATGCCTGCCATTCATAAATATTTTGAATCAGTGAAAATTCTCAGCATCATGTAATGAGCATATGACGTCATATCAAGAAACATTGTTTCAATGCTAGTGCTAAAACATGCAGCAGTTCCTTAAAAGAAAAATGACTTCAAAGAAGTTTCCAAATACATTATTATTTTCAAATGGAATTATAATGGATCTTTTTTGGACATGGGACCACAGGTGTGAAATTCTATTCCAAAAACTCTCTGTCTCTCTCTGTCTCTCTCTTACTCTCTGTCCCTTTTGATCATTAAGATAATTTTCAACTTAAAATTGTACTGATGCAAAACGTAGACCAAAATATAATAAATTCTATTCGGATCAATAATAAACAATACAAACAAAAGCTTCATAAAATGTGTAAAATTTACCAGGTTCCAAAGTAGTTGTAAGAAGTTGTTCAGATGTGGGGTTTAGCTTCACAAAGCAGACCTTGAAGGTACCCTTACAACCACCTCTTGCTAAGGCTTGCGTGCCAATGAAGTAAAATGTTTTCCACTCTTCACATGGAAACCTTGACAAATGTATTTTAACCTCCATGCTGACAATTTTGGCTGGCTCATCGTCAAAGTCGAGTACAGTTGTTGTTGCATTTTGGTTTACAGAGCTGGCAAGAGTAATTCTCCTACATCCATGTTTAACTGAGAAAAAAACAAACAATAACAAGTCAAGTGATCATTTCAAATTTCTAATTTACTAGACTATGATGAAAATCATCCCTGAAACTTACTTGGAATCAGCTGTGTGACAATGATATAAATTTAAAAAAAAATACCCATAACCGTTACTTATTTCTCATTATGATTAATGATCTAACTAATCTTTTAATTACAATACAAAAGCTACAATAATTGTAGTAATATTCCATGATATTGTTACATAGGGCTTATATTCTGGATCAGGATATGGATGGGTAGATCCAGATGAACTGACATTAACAATGTTCATTTAGTTTTTACATAACTTACATAATACTATTATCTGCAACTCCACAAACTGTTGTTTAAAAGTTTAATGAACATCTCAAATTATCATATGACCACACTAGCATATATGTATAGATTAGTAAATTGAATAGCATTAGTATCAAACATCTTCTGTAATGTTAAGATCAAGAGATAATAATCACTTGTCCAAAGGGAGAGAGGGAGTTGGTTAATATTCTCACGCTCAAGGCAAAACATTTTCTTCTTCTTTTTTTCTTCATTTTTTTTTCTAAGACAAAAATTCCACACAACTTTAACTGTGAAATGAATTGTATATATGTCATGTAATCATAGATCATGTCAACATACCTATCGGTTCAACAGTTGTTGTAGAAATTGGCTCTTTTGTTGTGGGCATTGGTCCCAGACACACTTTGAAGGTTGCCTTACAGCCACGTCTGGCAAAGACCTTGATGCCATCAAATCCATATGTCTCTCTAAAGGTGCACTGGTTATCAGAGATCTCGCTTTCCACACTCATACTGATCACACGCCTGTCAATCACATTAGGGGTCTGTTCAACCCTGTCTTCATTCCCGACACTCAGCAAAGTGATGAGTTCACAATCTTGTTAATGTGGGGGGAAAAAATGTGTTTTCAATGTACCCCATAGATGATATGCTAAAAAATCTTAATTGCATAAGCTTAAGGTAAAATTTTGTGCAGAACATAACTTAACATGACAACACCATTACAACAGACTATTCTGGATACACGGTAGCCAAGTGGTTAGCGTGTAAGACTTCAGGCTGCAAGGTCTTGGGTACCATTCCTTCCGTGTCTAACGATGGATTTATTTCCTTGGGCAAGAAATTTCACTCCAATTGTATCACTCACCTCAGGTGTAAATGAGTACCTGACCGATTAAGGAAACATTTTCTTCGTCCCAAAAAGTATGTACAAGCCTCCTAACCTGGCTACAAGTCTTGTCCAATGTGTTCTGTGTTTGTGCTGGAAGTTAATTTGTCATTGTGCAGCACCATGAGCATGATTTAAGTGTGGATATGAGTTCTATATAGGTGTCATCTTTTTCAATCTTTCATTCATAAGTAAGGGGTTAAATCATTATAGATTCCAAAATTGAATGAATTTAAGAAAAAGAACATTTCCTACATTTGTGCCTTGATTTTGGAAGACATTGTCAATCAGATTATATGACCTACTTGGTTGTAATGTTGTGAGAGAGGCTGTAGCTGTGGTTGTTTCAGGTTTTCTAAAGCAGACCATGAAGACAGCTTTACATCCTCTCAGGGCAGTGATCACACCCCCGCTGTATGTGAAATCTTTCCCTTCCTCACAGGTGTGAAGGGATATTTGTTCAACCACAGACATTCCATTCACATCCACATCACCGCCGTCTCTATCATGGATTATCTGGTAGTCTTCCAATTCAGGCGTGCTGATGAGGATCACTCTCTGACATCCGGGTATGGATGTCAAAGCTGTCAGCATGGGAAAGGGTCAAAAAATTATTTTCTTCCAATGTTACAAATCAATGAATTGAAATACTGAGTGTAAAACAGAGTTGTTGTTTTTTCTCTCTAGATATTGTATATAAGTAGACTGCAAAGATAGACTTAAACATTCCTGTGAACAATAGTTTTTGTCATATTGTATAAAGAGAGGGATTTTTTGTCTAAATCATACCAGGACTCTATACGAAGTACTAAGATAAAAAAAAAAAGAAAGAAACAACACAATTCATCAACATATGGTGATATGTTTATTACATAGTTTTGTGGTATGTAAAAGACGTCCTACGGTAAAATCATATCATATAAAGGTGCTGTGCTAGATTTGTTATAGAACTTCAAGAAACAAAGCAGTTCAATGAAGTTTTCCACTTTAAGAGTGACAAGAACGAGTGAAATGAAGTAGTGAAAACGCTACGGCTTCATTTTTGTACCACCGAGTTAAAATGCAGGTAAACATTGCACATATGATTTTTAAATAAGAATGTTCACCTTATATATTGCACTTACACATTACAAAAATCGAGACAAAAATAGAAATATTTCATCTTTTTTTCCTTTGCAAACAAATCAAAAAATCTGGATTTATTGAACATCTGCCTTTGACCAAATCAAGTGAGTTTGAGGAATTGCTATGAGTAAAGCAATATTATCATAACATGCATCCAAATGGCTGCATAGCGGATGAAACTTTTGCAATAATGGTTATGTCACTGGTGATTCCATGAAGATTGCTTTGTTCTCAATCTATAAAGTCAAGGATTATGTAGTCATATTTCTGTCATCCAATTTGAGACATTTCTGATAGCTCTGACATAGTTCTCATGAGTGATGAGATGATTTTAGATGCCGTGGTGCAGATAAGTTAACATTAAAAAATCAGAGGTTTGAAAAACCTATGTGAAACAATTTCCCCAGGGCTAGAAATGTAAAATATTGTTGGCAAACTTGTTCGACTAGGATATTCCCTAACACATGAGAAAAAGTGTAAAGTTAGACAGTAGGTGGGAAGTATTTTGGGAAATATTCTTACCTGATAAGAATAGCATTAGTTTTTTGGGAAATATAAAAGTAAAGTAGTAGTGAAATAAAATCAACAATATAAAAAAGTATAGGACAAACCTGGACTTTCAGTTGTTATTGGAAGTGGGGTGGTTTCTACACTCCCTCCTAGGCAAACCAAAAATTCTGCTTTACAGTTATGAGTGGCAAATATCACAAAACCCCGGAAGCCAAAGGTTGAACCAAAAACACATGACCCTTCTTTTGAAATTGCATTCCTCACAGTCATTGACTGAATAAAACCATCTTTGGTTGGAAGCA
Source organism: Hermissenda crassicornis (assembly GCA_031471375.1). Lineage (NCBI taxonomy): Eukaryota > Metazoa > Mollusca > Gastropoda > Nudibranchia > Glaucidae > Hermissenda > Hermissenda crassicornis. Next base: position 2,525 of record JAUELH010134031.1, on the reverse strand, counting down.
CATCCCACACTGGCATGTTACCATTACTGAGTAGTGGTACTTCTTTACAACCTGTTTAGTAGAGTTAATAGAAGGAAAATTGATTTTTTACATGTACATGATTTGATTATAATGTTCAGAATATTGGTTGTCACAAGTGTTGATGTAATTCTTAACATCAAGTCATCAAATATTCATTTACAATATGCTCAACTGTTCGCTTGTCTATTCCCCTTACTTACTTTTAAGATCAGGAGTAAGGCAAAATAACCCACATAAAATACATCTATTTGCTGCCAATTTTGTGACTGAATTACACACATCAAGAATTTTTATGAAAATATAACCAACCCTCTGGGATAGATGGTACTACTGTAGTCAAGAAATCTGTCTCAAACGGTATTGTTTCCGACAGGGTCTCTGTTGTTTCAAATATCTGTGTTGTTTCAGTATCAGGTGTTGTTCTTTCCGTTGTTTCAAATATCTGTGTTGTTTCGGCTGGACTCTGTGTTGTTTCAGTTGTTTCAAATATCTGTGCTGTTTCACTGTCAGGTGTTACTGATGTTGTTTGAAATATCTGTGTTGTTTCGGCTGGACTCTGGGTTGTTTCAGTTGTTTCCAATGTCTGTGTTGTTTCAACTGGACTCGGTGTTGTTTGGGATGATCTCTGTAGTGCCCCAGGAATTGTCTGTCTTAGTCTAGGCCTAGGCAACACTCCATTGTGACACACCCTGAATACTCCTTTACAACCCCGCTCTGCGGTGACAAAGCAGCCTTTGTAGTAAAAGCTAGTTCCTGCCACACAATCTCTGTTTGAAGTCTGTTGAATAAGTTTCATCCTTACAATTCGAGCAGGCAGCCCAAGAGAAGTGACGATTTTCTTTGATATAGGCTTCTTACGTTTGCTAGAAAGGTTGATGCTGAAACATGTACGCTCTGAAATTAATAACATAATGTGTATTATAGGTAGCTATTTTCATATTCTATCTTAATTGAAATATGTTTTTATGTACGCTCTGAAATTAATAACATAATGTGTATTATAGGTAGCTATTTTCATATTCTATCATAATTGAAATATGTCTTTAATGAGAGGTTTTCTATGAGGCTACCAACAAATTATGATAATAGCAACAATAATTTCATTAAGTTAACAGGATGTCATCCAGAGAGATGTAGGTTTGAGAACCATAGAAATGGATGCAGAATTAAATTTTTTTTTTCATTTCGTGATTCATTCATTATTAAGTAGATGTCAGTCTAAAAAACCCTCTTAACTCATTCCCAACCGGAAACGAGAATACTCATAGCACCGATAGCCTTGGATAAAAGTTTGTTTAATCCAACTTTTTCATCCTTAATCATTGCTATCTATAGCTGTACTTCGGCCTGGTAGTTTCTTCTGTCGAATCCATGTTGTTTGGAAGCAAATTTATGCCAAATAAAACGTTGTTTGTCTCAGGAGATTATCAATGAAATTTCTAATGGAATTATGGCTGATGATTGTGAGCTTGTTAGACTAGTGTTAACTATTTATTTTTTCCATCTTTTTGAAATGTTTATCAGTAATGCCCACCTTTTCTCCTTGTACAGCTGTCAGTGTTGTAAGAATGTTACCAAATGTGTGTTTGTTTTTTTCCTTATTTTTTTCTTTGCTTCATAAGTGTATATCATTATTTCAAACACCTATAGGACAAAAGGCAAAACATGAAGGGCCATCTGTTTTTGTCAGGGAGCAGAGGCAGCTTGGTTGAAAATGGGTTAAACCCCCCCCCCCCCCCCCCACCCTTTAAAAAAACCCAAAACAAATTAAACATCGACAACAACATAAAGAAGATGAAGAAGAAAAAAAAACTGAACAAAATAATCATGAATAAAAACACTGACAATATCCACACGCAAAAAAATGAAAAATTTTGTGCACAAGAAAAAAACCGACAAAAAAAATCAAAATGACCCACCTCCTGGTCTGAAACAAATCCTAAAGACAGCCCTGCATCCCTTAGAGGAAGTGACATGGGTGTTGTTAAATGTGTATGAGTCTCCAGCCACACAGGGACGAAGTGAATTTTGTTTGATTACAATCATTTTTTTGATTCTCACTGGCCCGCCTTGAAAGCGTATATGCCTGACTCGAGGTCGATTCAGTCGACTGAACATGTTGACTCTTTTACAGATCAGGCCCTTAGCTGAAACACATAATGAGATGCAACATATTATAACACTCAGGCATCACAGAGTACTTCTCTTAGCTCTTAGTATTGGGGTCATCTTAGAGAAAGGTTTGATAAGATCACAAGAGAAGCAAAATGAGCAAAAGCTATCAATTTTAGATGAAATATGATGAAAACGAACTTGAAATAACCTACCCAAAATAATATTATTTGTTTATGTCCTATTCAACACATATTTCTGTGATATAATGATATAAGTGGAGGCAAATCTGTAAACTGTGCAATGATCAATTGAAATCTCCCATATGTAATGAAGTGAAAGTGTCAGCACTTGCCCTAACCAACTACTACAACCCCCCCCCTCCTCCACCC
>JAUELH010132925.1:0-12079 GCA_031471375.1 Hermissenda crassicornis | reverse complement strand
CCCCCCCCCCCCCCCCCCCCCCCCCCCCCCACAACTGTTAGACATGAATCTTCGCCAATGCTAGACAGCGAGTTGGTGCTATTCATATACCTTACCAGACTGTACTGCTCAGGAATGTCATCACGAGTCAGCAACTGCACCTGAGACTCTTTTCTAATCGCCATCAGATGTCTGCAAGGCAGCTGCTGAAACGTGTTGACATGACAGAGACATTTCGTACCCTCCAAAGAGAAAATTTTGCCGTCTTCAGACACATCACTACCTGTGATTTAAAAGATGAGACTGGGTACCTTTTCCAACTCTTTAGCAATAACCCTAGCAGCATAAGGAGTGCACAATGAATTTATCTCAGCTACAACTACAATGTCTTCTGGCACTCCCTCACAAACAATTTGTCTTTTCTTTAACTTTAATTTTGATGCCCTATGCTTTATTTGTCCGTAGACGTGTTGGACATCACAATGAGCTCTCTGAGTAGCTCAGGCAAAGGTGTATTTTTATTAACGACTTTTTTTATCTTTTGGTTGTGGTTCTCCACGATATTGTTGGTATGTGAACCAAATGTTGCCTTATTCTTTAAAAAGCAACCCACCCACTTCTCTTTTTCCCCATCCCAATTCTTACTGAAGTAATCAATGAATGAAGAACTCAGTTCTCCTAGATGTACCTTGAGTGATTCATAAATTACTTCAGTAGAACAAAAGCACATGTTCCTCACGACACTGAGGATCAAGTCGTGTGTCACAGAGGGGTAACCTTTCTTCAGCGCATGCTGAAAACCCTGATCTACATGCCAACTACACAAAACAATGTCACAATTTGGCTTGTACAGCACCAATATCACTGGACGATTTGTCGAGCATGACAGTTTTGATCAAGTGCTGACAGCCAGGATTGTTCGTTATAAATAAAGAAAGGACATTTTTAATGGTCAAAGTAGTCTCATCCATCAGCAATGCATAAGCAACTACTTGACCATTGAAATTCCCATCTTGGATCATCATGACATATAAAGGCATGTTGTTTGCATTGACTTTGTAAGTGCCATCAACAAACAACATGCTTGGATATGTCATAAATAGCCTTTGCATACATAAAGTTTGAAAGAATAAAATACTGGCAGTATCAGTTGCTGCATCCGTTACAAAATCAACAGATGCACAAGGATCTGTTGCTAACATATCTTTCAAAAATTTTACAGTCTGTTCCTTCTCATTGGACCCATCCTGTCTTTTGTTGCGGTGAATAAGATTTGAAATATCTTTGTGCATTATGTCCACGCCATGCTGCTCCTTCATAACGGCCACTATTTTGCTGGGCTTGGCACCCACCAGGAAATGCCATGAAAGTAGTTCCTCCATCTGACGGTCATTTAGTCATCTTTTTTCAGGATAGACAGCTTGATCACCTGAGAATAGAGAGATGTTATGATTCACTTTTGAAACAAATCATTTTCTATACTCCCAGCACAGATCCCTCAAGCGAAATTCATTGTCATGGACACATATTCCTTTAAACTTTTTGCTGTGTCCTGCGGAATTTGTGCTGGGGTGTAGAAGTAAGTTTAAAAAAATACATGGTCATTTGAACATAATGTGCAATATAGATATTATCCATGAGGCATGGCTTTATTGTACGAATTGATGGGTTCATAACAAAATTCCACACACTTAATTAATGAAATAAATGCACGTCACAATATACAATAGTCTGCATTAAAATAAGCTTTTCGGTTCTATTTTTGTATGAATAGCATTTGGGCAGTTTTCAAAGCCTATACTTTGTACAATTTTTACTGGTGTCGGGTCTCAAGTTATTGAGTTACAGCCATTCGAAATTGGTCACAAAAGCTAACGTCAAAATCGAATATAAAATCTATAATTTCAGAAGCTATAACTTTTTAGACGGATCTTGCTAGAGCCTTGGATTTTGCCTTTATAATATCGGATTTAGACGTTCTATATTAGGACCGATCTGGCTTCATCGGACTCAAATTTTGAGCAGAGTTCAGTAATACTCTTCCCTCGAATTCAGCGGGTGCTAAAAGTTAAAAAGCTCATTCAAAAAGCTTGATCCTAGGACCAAGATCTCAAAACAAAGGATCAATACTGCCCGGCTCTATCATTTAGCAAGAAGCTACAGTTGTGTGAAGAGAAGTGCGTATCTTTCTAAAGTTTGGGAAAATGAAGCATGATTTTAATCCCGAAAAAATATTTTTGTTTGGTCATGGGTGGAATTACCATGCAAAACTTCACTGGGGGGATACAACAGATAGTTTTAGAAATACTAGCATTAAATCGTGCACATCCACTATGAAACGGACTATATATATACTTGTGTGTACATTCAATGGGTTGATTACAAAAAGCGAAAGACTACACAATACCTTTCTCAGACGGGGGATGTCCAGAGTGTTGCAGATTGACTTCAGTAAGCACAAGGCCACCTTTGCCTTTGCTAGCAGATAATAGCAGCCTAGCTGAACAACCAGTCTTAAAGGTCCTGAAAAACACACAACATAATTATACTGTATTATCAATTGTGAACACTTCACTACGAAAGGACAGCATAACCACACACATGGCTATTTTAAGTCTTTGAGAGCAATCAATTATACAGCCAAACAATTGTGTGACATAATACCAATCCAGGCGATGTCTATGCATTGTATCTTGGAACCGACTGGTGATAGGTGCTAAAATCCAGTTACAGCATAGTATACCATGGGCCAACCAGTCTTAGCACTGTTCCCATGATGCAGAACGTCAGGCGAGACAGATGCCAAATTGTCTTAGGTATGACTCGACCCCCTAAGGAGACGAGGCGTACTCTATACTCTGGCGAGTAGGGTAGGCTTGTACATATATTCTCTTTTGTTCTGTCTAGCAAACACAGGGGCTTACAGAGCGGTAAAATCATAGCTACCAACTTGCCGCCACCTTAATTTTTTTTAACAATTCAATTCATATTTTCTTAACATCACAATGAAAATAAACCAATCCTTCTGACCCTAAAATCAAATAAATTGATCATCCTGTTAACCAGATTTATATTCAGTTCAGAAGACCAAATAACACTACAACGACGATAACCGTGGTATGAAGTCATTTGATAACTTCAGTATCAGTAACTCGTAGAGATGAAAAATATAATGAAATCAGAAATATACACGAAATTATGACCAAAAAAAAAGTTAGATATCAACATAATTATCTTTCTAAACTAATAAACGTGCGCTAACTTTACTTCTCGTTGTGGAGTATGAAATGTTGCAGGTGCACGGTCGAAACTAACAATTCCGAAAGTATGATTAGAAGAATGTATCCAGAATTTTTGAAGGGACGGAAATGTTCACATCTGCGCCCAATATAATTATCAAATTAACAAATGTTAGTTAATTTAAATTGGGCAATTATAATTTATATTCCTGTGTTCTCTATTGACAGAATTGAGTATAAATCGGTCAACAAGCAGAGGTGAAATAAAGTCCATTGTTTATTGTTGTAGGTGTAATAGTATAGTGTAGTCCAGGTAGTAACAAAGTAAAGGGAACGCCCAAAATTGAATCAGCATAGCAATAGAAGAGTAGCTACATATCTAGAATGTGTGTATTTAATTTTAAATCTACTTACTCTTGTTCTCTCCGTGTTCCTTTTGAAACGGTCTCGTATGTTCCATAAGTGCTTGCACTGGAATGTAACTGAGATATACTTCCACTCCGATGGATAGCGCCCCTTTTCTGTTTTGGTGTGTTTGTTGTGGTTTTCAATTCAACGGGCAGACTTCTTAACAAAATACTGCAAGTCTCAGAGCAATGCTTTTCAAGGGCTTGCTCGAATTCCATAAAATTGACAAAAACAGCTCCCTTTGTTAGTTCCATGGTCAGATCCAGCGTGAAGATGAGAAGGAAATGAGAAAGCGACGGACGGACAATGAATAAATGGCTCGAAAATTACAAAGACTGAGAGCGAGTCACGTGATTCACAATTCATAGCATCTAAAAACATGAAGTGGCAAGCATGATACGGCACGAAATTTCTAAATCTTTGCACCTGAATAGCAAACACAGGTGGTTTCAGCTATTCCGGCTGAATGAGCCTGAATAGCACAACACCCCCCCCCCCCCCCTCCCCTGGTTTTTGCTATTCGGGCTCATTCAGCCGGAATAGACACTTCCATAATATATATATATATATATATATATATATATATCAGAGCTTACAAGAAACAAAGGTGTGGAAAGTGGAGGGAAACAACAGAAAGTGAAAAGTAAAACATACATTGACTGAAACACCCAGCAATATTCTAGGTACCTCTCTCTTCCATTCTCGGCCCTCTCGTGCACTTATTTTTATGTCAGCAAAAATTCAATCTACTAACACTAAATATTTTCTATTTATTATAGCTGCAAATCATTATCTTCCATTGCTCCACTTCTCTGGAATAATTACTTTGAACACTAAAAAAACAAGTCAAGTACAAATTTTGATCGTTTTCCCTCTTTCATGTGTTTGCATAGTTTTCCTAAACTTTGTTTACATTATATCTATTTTGTTATGTTTGTATTTGAATGGTTGACAGTTAACATGCATAACCATAATATTGTCACAATGATGTCACTGTCACTGTTGCGCTTTGTAGAGGGCCCCCATGAGGATCACAATGATGGAGAGGAGCACTATAGAAGATATCTATTATTACTATCATTATTCCTAAGTTCTAGATAGGCCCTCTCACTCTGGCCTCTAGGCTAGATTGTGTGTGATGCTCTGGGCCTGGGCTCTATTCTGTTTTATCTCTATATAATCATCATTACCATGCCACCATAATTAATGGTCTTTAGAAAGTTTCAGATTGGTGGGAATTGGCAGAGTACATTCTAAACAGAAAGTTAGATATGTTCATTCCTCTATGAGCGGATCTATTCTGCTAGCATTTCCCGTTCCCATTAAAAATAAAGACGTAACTAACTTTATAATAGTAATACACCAAGTCTACCTTTTCACTCACTTTCAACACTCAGGCTAAATCTCTAGCAGACGACAAATGATAAAAAAAAAACTAGGTACAGCGATGTCCAGTAGTGAAAGCTTGTCTTGAGTCTACACTGTTTTGATCTATCATAATTTGTAGTTAACTGTTCTGCCTATATATTTCAAGCCACCAAGCAACAATAAGACATTTCTTTTTCAAAGGAAAAAATATAATGTTTGTTCCGTGTTTCGAGTTTGGCGGTATTTAGATTCATGTAATGCTTGAGGTGAAGGAAGATTCACGACACCACGACCAGTTGTAGTTTCAGCCGTTTGATCTGAGGACATTGGGAAGTGAATGTTGTCACTCCAGAAATGGTCTGTCACTGACCACTGACATTATTGTGTACAATATTACCCCCTGGCCTATAGTGGTGTTTTCTAAAGCGCGAGTTTAGATATATATATTAATCTGACTAGGATCTATTAAGAGGGATGTTTGTATTCCTATGAGTGGAAAGAGTTCAAATTGTGGTCAAATAGTAAATGTATATCTCATCATTTAATCCAAAAAAAGACATGTTGGTAAGATTAGAAAGCTCTACAATTCAAATTAGATAGATCCGTACCACAGACAATTGTTGTTGGTTGATTGTCTGCCGTCTGCTACCAAAACAAGATGTCTACGATTAGGATGTCCTAATTATTATCGAAACCTGACACCCTGACATATTTTCATTAATTTTGTTGTTTTTGAAGTAATGTCCAATTCACCAGAAATAATTACATTCCCCACTGAAATTGTAGGTTCTATTGGCCGAATGAAATGCCCACATCTAAGAATAACATTCTCCTGTTTGTTATTAGATAGAGGGATGATCATAGATTGTTGTTGTAGTCTACACTGGATTAAAATTACTCTCTGACTCTGACTGCAGATTGAATCAAGGCCAAGATTGTTAGTTTTGTTTAGTTTTTCTCAACGTGTTATACTTTCAGAGAATATCTAGATATAGACATCTAATGTTTGTATAGAGATAGAAATTATCATGGAGGACAATGACCAAGACAATACTGAGAGTGCCATTAGTGAAGAACTGTCTCGCTTCAGTTCACCCACACAGTCTCAGAGTTCGTCCTGTACCAGTATTTCAAATCCATTTTATGATGGCCCAACGAGATCAATAGACAATGAAAATGCGGAGGGAACATCTTTGGCTGGACATCATTCTTTTAAACGAAGTTCTCCTGAAACAAGGAGGAAAAAAAGTGATTGTAAAAATCCATATTCTCAGTCCAGACAAAATAGAAGAAGATCAGAGCTTCAACCTGGACAAACTAGTTCAACATCCTCAGCTCTGGCCAAAGATGAAAACATTCAGGCAAAAGTGATCATAATTTGGGATCTTGGATATCTATTCACATGCTATGGAGTCCTTCAAGTGTTGCAGACTGTAAGGCTTTTTCTTGGTTTAGTTTTTGGGGTTTTTAAAAGGCTGTCGTTATTGGCATACACCTGTAAGGGGCCTTTTGTTGGAAAAAATCGGATTTTTAAAATTTAAATTAGATTTTATTTTTTAAGTGTGTAACTGTCTAGATATTTAAAATAAACCTTAGGACCCCCTGTTTATATCGCCCCATCCGAGAAGGCTAGATGTTCTAAAAAAAAGAATCCACTACCCGATAAAGATAAAGTCATGGCGACATGCTTGTTATACAGGGATGACAACCTTTTTAGAAATGGTTATAATTATATTTTTCCTATTTGTGTAGACTGACCTAAAGAAAAGAGTTTATTAATCTTGTTTTTAATAAATCAAAAGAAGAAAGAGAAAGGGAGATGGGAGAGAGAGACAGAAGTTAAAAGAAAGAAAAAAACTAATGTGTATATGTGACTTAGTATATATATATATATAACATACAATGCATATTAAACACTTGAAGCGCCAATGCCTTGTGACCAAAACACCCCCGAAACGCTCAATCTTGCCCCCGAGCCGCAAAATGCGGCTCGCCATTTAGTTCCATCTTAGCGAAGTAACGAAGTGACGAGTTTAATCCAATTCTACGCATGCGCGAGGATAGCCTGACCTTTCCTTTGTCTAAATCGAAACCGTGAACTTTGCACCGTTTTTAAAGCTTGTTTTGGAGATCTAAAACGTGTTTTACTGTTGTTTACGACATGGAAGATAGACATTTTAAATTTTTTTTCAATCAACTTTACTGTCCCCTACTTTCTTACTATTTATGAGTTAAACACATTTTTTTAGCTTTTTTTAAATACTCCTTTTAAATCTGTGTAGGAATATATACTTTATTCATGTTATCTCTATTCAGAAAATAGTTATAAAAAAGCCTTTTAAAATCAGAGGGGCGTAAATTGTAGCAGACCACGATTATGGGTGGGTCCAGCCGTGACGCACCATGGCAATTCGTTGAGGAGTGAAAGTGTTAAAGGGAGTGCAGAAATCAATAGACCTGGCGAAAAAATTTGTTAGGAAAAACCTAATGGTTTGATTTCTAAGAAATTTTCTTGACATGTTATACGAATGTTTTGTTACAGTTGTGAATTCAGTTTCATATCATCACTGTAAATATATGCTATTTTATTTCTAACTCTGAATATAAGTCACTGTCAAAAGTAACCTTTACTAAGAAAAAACGGGTTCTATCATCAAAGATGTTCATAAAAACGTTAAATAATAAATAATAACATGTAAGCTGAAAAAATTCTGAACTGGCAATGGCAGTGATGTTTGCTTTTTGACTCGAATGATTTACCAGAGACCTGGATGTAAGGAGAGCCACTGAATATGTTTCCGCCATTGAGATTTCACGGCCATTTTAGAGCGGCGCAATAATGCGCTTTTTAGTGTTACGAGGGGGTTAGCTATGATTAATTTTTTTTTTTTTTAATTTATCATATATATATATATTAAAAAAAGATGACACATAGAGCTCATATCCATGGTGATGCTACCATGCTCATTTCACTTTACAATGACTAATTCACATCCTCAGCAAACACAGAACATTGGTCAAGACTTGTACACTTGTAGTCTGTTATGCGTGTATACAATTTTTTGTACTATTTATACCTGACTCGAGTGAGGCAATTGGAGTGCATCACAGAGGGTATCAAACGAAGATGAATACCCTATAGTGACCTGCTGTTTATTATTCATCATTGAATGTCTTTCAATCAAATCATACAGGAAAACTGAGAAAAAGCCTCTATGATATATAATATACTGTAAATGGTGGGATTGCAACTTCATAGAGCCCCCTATCAGACATTGAATGAATGAATGTGTCAATGATATTATAAAAGTTGGGATTTATTTTTTTTCAGGTGATGACGCTTGCAACTTTGATAAGTCTTGTATCTGCTGGTGCTAAAGAAGGAGGTCTCCTCAATTTGCCATTGAGTTGGCACTTTAGAATCATGTTGTTTATCCTGATACTCAGCTTGCTCCTGACGTCTACCTTGCTATTTGGCAATATCACATCATTGATTACTGTCTTTGGATTTGATTGGACTTTTTTTGTAAGTAGTATATATATATATATATATATATATATATGCATAGTTTTTAAAAAATCTGAAATTCTGTAAGAGCAGTAAAGCTCATATTGCTGGAGCTTATCCCTGTTTCTAGCGTGAAGTGGACAAGTGACAGTAATTTGTTGTTACTATCTGGATAGGAGGCTGGTCCATCGCAGAGATTATTTTTCCCAGCAAGCTGATACCCATTTACACTTTGGGTCGAGTGAGGCAATTAGAGTAACTTCTCTTGCCTAAAAAAAATACAAAAAAGTGAGGTAAATGGTTAGATAAGACATGAAAGGGAACCATTAAGAGAAATTGGTTTGTTTGTTTTTTTCCTTTTTGTTTATTTGGTTTTTTTTTATAAAGAGGTACATTTTGCATTTAAACAATTGAATATTTATCTCTCTTTTTGTTTTGTGTTGAATTCCACGATTATATCATGTACACTTTGTTTACATGGACACAATTGAATAATGTGTATCGCTTAAATTCCCCGACTTTATCGTGTACGCTTTGTTTACATTGAAACAATTGAATAATTTATCTGCTGTCTCTTTGTTTCATGTTGAATCCCAAGACTTTATCGTGTATGCTTTGTTGGCATTGAGACAATTGAATCATTTATCTCTCTCTCTCTCTCTCTCTTTGTTTTGTTTTGAATTCCAGGACTTTATCGTGTACGCTTTTTTTGCATTCCTGTACCTGGTGGGATCCTCCCTGGTTGCCAGTGCATTTGATTTCTATGAAAAGATGGGGCTGGACATTTCCAAGGAAACCATTGACCAGCTGGTCATCAGCGTGGTGAGGAAAACATAGCACAATTTACTGACCCAGGAGATGTTTATAATGCATTTCAATTACTGTCATCAATATTTTCTCAAAAAACTTATGCCCATTTCATGCTGGGGTTGATTGTGATTGGATCACTTTGTGAATTGATGAATGGATGGGGTGAGCCAGTGGTGTAGTGATTAACTCAGTCACACACATTTGGTTTGAGAGGTTGTGGGTTCGAATCCCAGTGACACTTGGTTTATTCCTCAAGACTTCTGAGTTTTCAAGGCTCAATCCCACACAGTCCTATCGCAGACGGGTTATAAATCGGAGGTGCCACCTTATAAATAAAGGGCATTAAACTAAAAACTTTTCAACTTTGATGAATGGATGAATTAGTGACTGAATGAATTGGTGAACGGATGAATTTGTTATAACTTTGTTGAAAATCAATGGCTTGATATTGAGTTTTATATTAATCTTGCAGATGGTTATAATTATAATGATAAGATCAAAACCAAAACCAAAACCAAAACCCCAAGCCCAAGGCATTTTGATCCATTTATATCAACACTATAGACAACTAGAGGAAAAAATGAAAGGGTAGGTTGTTGTTTTATACCGGTAGTCCTTTGTCCAGGTTGTACTGTATATGTATGTCATATAGGTCTTTATGTTGTTAATGTTTTCTACTTTCTACCCCCCTTCCAGATTCTTGGCTATGTATGCATGGGATTGAATGGAATCAGTGGATTCATGAGCTTTCGAAAATGGAAGTTTCAATACCGACTCTACCAGAGGAGAAAACTGATTGAAGAAGATGAGATAGACTTATGAAGTCCTTCATAACCAAGTGGAGGCATTTTGTGTTCTACTCCAATCCAAGGTTTCAGTGAGCGATTTATTGTGTCCTCCTATTGTTTTATATGCGGGCATGTATCATTAAATACTTGCAAAAATTAAAGAATCTCACATTGTTTGTGGTATCTATCCCTCTGTTATGTCTATGGGATATTTCCAGCACCATCGTAGTGCTCATGTCAATAAATGAATAAATGACTGGGCCCCTCATATGTCGGGACTCTTGTGTCCTTAAGATTGTTGTATTTGTAATAATGATACACATTGTTGCATTCAGATGTTTTCCTATTGAATAATTAAAACTTACGGGTGGTTGTATGAAGTTGCGACTCAACTGCATTTTGGTATGCATCAAAATGACTGAAACTGATTAGTCAGTTAGTCCCATTTCCACTTCCAGTTTTATCACTATCGCAAGAGCTCTATCAGTATTAAGAGTTATTTCAGGATCACAACTCTATCAGTAGTAACAGTTATGTCAGGATCGCGCTCTATGAGTAGTAACAGTTATGTCAAGATCGCAAGAGCTCTATCAGTAGTAACAGTCATTTCAGGATCACAAGAGCTCTATCATCTTCCGCTATTGCCTTGAGTTGACAGGGTTCATGTTAGTTCTCATGTCCAGTTTTACATCAAATCGGGTGATGATGATGTCTATAAACACTTGGAGGATGACACAAGTTGCATCCACAAAATGAAATATTTCCTTTCAAAAATGGAGCAGCCAGTTGAATATAAACATTCTTTCTTGTTGTTATGTGCGAAAAGGGCAAGAACTCTGACATCGTATCAGCATGTATGCTCTTGGGGCTGGTCTTTGACACATTTCTCTCTCCTGAAAAAAAGAAGTTCTAAAGTTTTTTGCTCAGGTTCTTTTCAGCCTATGGATTATATGAAGGAATGGAATATATATATATATCCGAGATAGTCGGTAAAGGCCCGAAGCAGAGCCTCATGGAGTCTTGGCAACAGACGTGTTACCCCTGTGCTAGTTGGTCTTTCCTACTCAATGAAAGTCCATGATCTAGCCATGTTACATGAATTTACTGGAAAAGCTCATGCGTTTTAGCTCAATTCTTGAAATGCTAGTTTGCCTCACTCACTCACACTCACAAAGCCTCTCTTGCCAGGTAGTGTTAGCACTAAGGTGCTCATAATAAACATTTCTATATCAGTCAGTCAATATTCCATGAAGCAAACACTTAACTATGTCAAGTCAGGTGTCATATAGAATGTGTGCTATAACCACCCAGTGCTTACTCAGCAAATTGAGATTTCAATCTGTCTGCTTCTGTCAGTTTCTACATTGGCTGGATCCTTTTGCTTGATGTGAATCAAGACCATATTCCTGTCGTTGCAATCCATTTTTCCAATGCAAAATGTCCATTACGGCATGTTTGTTTCTACAGTGATAGTTATGTGCAAGGCTGTAAAGGAATTGTGATCACATTATTATTTGTTGTTTCAAAAGTATCTATAGTTTTTTGGTATGTTACTATTTTATTTATTTTTTATTCGCCCTGTCGCTGTCCCATCATCAGATGCGCCCCCCTAGTCACTCCATGAAGAAATATAAACTGATGCATCGGACGTAATCTCCATGCTGACAAGCATTACTCGTGTTGTCCGAGTTTCTTTAGTATTATTAAGTATTGCAATGTTTCCATCCATATCTTTGTCACTCCAACAGTTGAATTGTATTATTGATGCCCATTTGTTTTGAATCATACAATACAGGTATCTGACACTCTGTTTTGGCATAGCCCTGAAAAGCACATGTTTTCATTCAAGTGCATTTTGTTCCTTAGATTTAACGCTATCTTTTACTGGATGTTGAATTACATTTTATTTTTTTATTTTTTTGATGATTCATATTTTTACATTAATAATTGATCATATGTATTACAGGGATGCCCTTTTT
>JAUELH010131818.1:0-12086 GCA_031471375.1 Hermissenda crassicornis | reverse complement strand
TGTGTAACTTCCCCCCCCCCCCCCCCCCTGACCATCACCACCATTCTCCACCCACCCCCACCATGAATAACATGAGTTCGTTTTAATTTTGCTGCTTATACAACAATATATAGTTTTTATTTCTTATTCAACATTACTTGGTGAGTGAATGAATTGGGTGAACACATTAGTAAGTAGACAGACAAACCAAATTAATGTTTAAATTTAATAATTTGTAATCAAATGTATGCAAATTATAAGCTCAATGTCCATTTCTTCATTTCCAGGGTACAAAAACGTAAATTGAATCAATATGGTTCGAAACCAATCTCTACCATCCAACTCGCCTGTCGGTTCGGATCCGCTCTCAACCTTCAACACATCGGCAGCATCTTCTAACATTCCTTCAGCCACTATGCCTTCTGGAAGCCACATGGAACAACAGCCGTGTGGCATGTCCACTGTTCACCCACAGTACCACCAAAGTAACAGTTCATCTGATTTAGTCCTGATAGATGAAAATCCACACGTTATTGGCAATACAACGGCTAATCTAATTTCCGACATCGATCCCACATTGTTCAATGGAATATCAGGTACTGGCTCTACTTTTTCACTCAAGGAAATGCTGGACAATGGTCCAAACACAGGAAATCTTGTGGACTTAGAAAATCCATTCGGTCCAGTTGACAATCAACACGAATTTCAGAGGCGTGTGCCTCTTGATAACGAACTTGGAGGAAATACAGGAGTCTCTTCCGTCATGCTACACAAGAGGAACGACAACAGTAGTACTGAGAGTATTGATAGTTTGGGGTCAAGTTCTTCTGGAGAAATATTTAACAGTGACTACACAGATACCGTCTCAAGCGTGGATAGTTATGCATTCTTGGTGAAGCCCTCTGCCGACTCTGATGAAGAGTCTCAAGATGAAGGCATGGCTGTTCAAGCCGCATGTAATAATGGATACATGTCTTACTCCAGCACTGAGGTTCTAAACGATGATGATAATGATGATGGCAGCATTCACAAAGAGTCATTGTCTTTGGGGGCTGACAAAGGAGAACCGGAAACCGAGAGTAGCCCAATGCTTCCCAATGACATTCATGTTGACGTTGAAACGGGCAATGCAGAGCATAGTTTGACAGATTTTGTACACCATGCGCTGTCTCCCATAAAAGAAAACGAGATTATTTCTTTTGTCATTGAAGAAGTGGAACCTTTACAGTACACACGAATCACAGACAATGTGATAATAGCAGATGAGTCTTTTCTTTTCAGCAGCAGCTCAAATCTGGGTGACGTGGAATATGGTCAACACGGAAAACGTGCAGGAACAATGCATAACCTGTTTGAACGCTCAAGTTTTCTTGACCTCACCGAAGTCTCTAAAGTCGGGAGGGTTTGCCAGAAGGCTTTGGTTTATCTAAAAGATGACATGACACTGGGGTCTCTGGTTTCTCTGAATACCATCGTAGCAAAGGAAGCATCTCAAGATCCAACACAGTCTCTAAGTTTGATCTCAGGAGGAAAAAGTCAAGGTGTGATAAAGAAAGAAAATTACATGAAAAACCTAATTGGTCTTAGTTTAACCATCACTCTGCTTTACATCGCCATTGGCTCGGTCAGGAACTTACAAAGTAGCATCAACCATGAGGGAGGCGTGGGCGTGATCGGGCTTGCTGTTAACTTTGTCGGTTATGTGGTCGGGAGCATGTTCAGCAGTTCTGTGGTCCAGAGCTTCCAGCCCCGTCGATGCATCATCGCCAATTTGTTCCCAAACCTTTTGTACATTGCGGCCAATTTGTATCCTACAATGTGGGTTATGATTCCCATCTCACTCATCCAAGGTGTGTCTCTGGCTATCATCTCAAATGCATCCAGCACATATATCATATTCCTGTCTAAAGGCTGCATGGAAAAGAAAAAGCAATCATTTGCTCAAATTTCTGGTGAGTTCTTTGGAATTTACATGCTGATTTACCAAAGTTATATGATTGTCGGCAACCTCATCGCTTCTTTGATTCTGGCACCACCCTCTGACCCCAGCCAAGTCATGAATTCAACCAACGAGTCGTCAGTTATTGCAATGAATGAAACGGTGAGCAGTGTGCCAGCCCATCTTCACTTGTGTGGATCAGGATTCTGCCACCATTTTGAAATCGGAGGGGCAATGTTTTCTGTGGACCTTGAGACCAAACTGTTTCTGTTTGGCGTTTATATTGGATGCATCATCCTCGCCATGGTCACTGCCATTTTCCTGATGGAGCCTCTCAATAAAAGTCTCTTCACAACAACTGTCAGCCCCATCAGGAAATTCAAGTCTCAGATGTCTTCCCTTGCACGCTTCTCTATCAACATAAAGTTTTTGCTGTTGCTGCCGCTGCTGATGTTCTCTGCCATGCAGTTTGCATTCATGTCTGCAGAGTTTGTTAAGGTGAGAATGGTACCCTTATTGATGTAGTTACACCTAATCTCTATCCACAATAGTAATGTGTAGTGTAGATTACCAAACGGAAAATGTCAAAAATATATTGCTTAATAATGTGATTTTCAATACATTGAGGAATGTGTATAGAATAGAGAGGATTGGACCTCCGAATACATTGGTATTCTTTGATGTGACTAAAAGGTGGGACCGGGTCTGTAAATTGTAAAACCTGCAAGGGCCGAGGGATTGTCACTGTGTTTCGAGCCCCCAACCTCTCGGTCAGATGTGAATGTTACCACTTGTGATTGAACTCGCAAGAGCAGCAACAACAACAAAAGATAAAAATAGACAGGAACAGACAAACAAATAAACCTGAATTAATACCAACAAAAAAGAAAAGAAAGAAAACATTACAAAACTCTCTAACAATCCTACAACAGAGAATTATTAAGGTAAATGATACATTCTAATTATATTATGAAAAGAAAGATAGCATAGCCACCATTGTGGTAAGATTGGTACCTGCATATTATGTAAGTACATATGGTAGGTTTGTTGTTAACTGTTACTCAACACTTTAATAAGGGACATGTTGTTGATGTCACTACTCAATGATGAAGAACAGAACATCCAATGGGACACCCCCTCCCCCTTTCCTCTCCTATATAATCACACAGGGATATGTGTCCTGCCCAGTGGGTCTTCACATGATCGGTTACACCATGATCTGCTTCGGCGTCTGTAGCAGTTTTGGCTCTTACTTCTGTGGCCTGTTCAACAAGTATATTGGACGCATTCCATTTATTGTTGCTGGTAGGTTCATTCATATGATTGCATTCATTTTACTTTTCCTACATATTGTGCGTAAATATATTATGTGTATCATGTACATGATAACTAAATGTTACATTGATATAATTATATGCAACATTCTTTTCAGTCAGATGCGGCACAACTGTCGTCTTCAATGACCCTGAACTGTACCTGACATTATTTCATTAATTGTGTTGATTTGGATTGTACACATAAAGAACATTCAGTATGATCGTGACTTTCTGTTTAATCATTGAGTCATCTTGTATCTCATAATGATAATTTTAAAATCAGAGCTCTTACACAGTAATAAAGTCATTAGTTTGTAATAAAGTAAAAGTTAGATGATAAAAATAAATACATCTAGATTTGCATATCTGCTAAAAATGACAATACAAATAAATGTTAGTGACATCATGTTTTTGAAACCCTTTAAGTCACATACAGATTATATTATGTCCAATAAATAGCACATTGTGTGTCTGTTTTTACAAATGCACCAGCTTTATTTACTTCGATACACTGAAATCAAGTGATAGAATTCAGTATTTTGGAGATATTGGCTGGAGAATGAAAACCATGGAAGATATCTGATATGTATCCATGAATAATTCTTGGTAGCTCTCAGACATGTCATGCCACACTTTTGACATATTGGACCTTTTTGGGTATGTAGTATTACACAAGCGAATTTTGAAATTGAAAAGTGACAGAACTATAGTGCACACTATTAACAACACAAACCGTCCAAGGGTGCCATTATTATTCATTTGATTTAATGATCGGTCATAATGTGACTTGTTCATTTAATTAGTCTTCATGTGTATTGATAGCTATGTAATGTACATTTTAAGAAATCATTATAAAGGCCAATGGCACTTCAATATAGGAAATAAAGTCATTAGTGTTGTCATCTAAATGCGTCAATTGGAACATAATTTGTCTCCCACACCACATCCCACCACATCCCACCCCAAACCACCCCCACCCTGCTAATTCAATAATGTCTTTTTTTTGCAGTTTGATAATTTGCTTTGGCCTCCCAATCCTAGTAGTCCTGTCCTTCTCTGCCCATCCACTATAATTTTGTCTACCTAGCTCTCATTCCTCTGAAATCTTTTTTTAAACCAATTTCTAATTTCAGCATCTTTCAAATCAGTGGTGACGAAGAGCAGAGAGAGAGGTGGTGATGTGTCCAACTTTGCTTTCACAAACCTATTGTCCATTTGTTGTAATGGTTGAGGTTGTGTTAGTTACCGTTCACCAGCTGTGAAATGGTTTATAGCACATGGTGGGCTCCCACTTTACAACCACTCGAGGGTTAAACTTCTTGGTAAACCAAGCCAGATACAACTCTGATACACACGTATGCGTTTCGTGTATTATGTCAAAGAGCAGCCCCTGGTGATGGTGGTACCAGTCCAAAACTGAAGGTTAACGC
Organism: Hermissenda crassicornis; assembly: GCA_031471375.1. Classification (NCBI taxonomy): domain Eukaryota; kingdom Metazoa; phylum Mollusca; class Gastropoda; order Nudibranchia; family Glaucidae; genus Hermissenda; species Hermissenda crassicornis. Next base: position 7,422 of record JAUELH010131818.1, on the reverse strand, counting down.
AGAAATGGTGCAATCAGGCTTGACTGTTTGGGTGAATTGCAGATAAAAAGGGTAAATATAAAATATTGGTGAGTATACGGGTGTTCTCTGCCTGCCCCCAACGACCTCTGTCAACACTGACTTTGTTGGGGGCTGATGCTCTGTCTAACGTACATTATATGCAGAGAACGTCCACCCGCAATTGAATGGCTATGTGTGATGCTAACCACATGTGATGGCCTTGCCCCGAGGCCACCATCTTTGGACAGTATTTGGTGCTCAGAGCTGATAGGCACTTGTAGGGATTGAAAAATCAGCAAGAATCTTTTTTCAATTTGGATTAACAATTTTCTTCAAAATGTCCTATCATACATTCTCAGAGAAAGTGCTGATTTTTCTCCCATGTTACAAGTAGCTGGCTCTTTTGCCATGGAATGGGCAGGTGATATGTGCCACAAATCACAAAATCTGCCAGACATTCTGTGAACATAATCAATATTGGAGGTACAAAAGATTGAACATTCCCTGTCAGATATTGCGTCATAATATTTTGAAAACATTTTCACAAAAATAAACCCCATGCTCTAACAACTGAAAATGTTACTAATGATAAGTGATGTCATGTCTCATGACCAAATAATTGAAGGTAATGTAATATATCATATCAAGAAGTGAAAGCCAGTGATGCATGACGTTAACCAAAGATAATATCTTTTATACACGTGTATAGCATATAACATTTCTAATTTCTTTATTAAAAAAAGGCAAGAATTTAATTTATTGATAACTAGCAAGGTTACGATGTCATAAATCGATTTAGATTTTTAAAACTTCCTCGGCTACATTTATAAGAATTTGATCCTCTCATGCCTCATGTTGAGGTTGTTGAGGATCTTTTTCCAAGCAACCTTACCCATTTTGATTTTTTGTCTGATGAAGAAAGCTGCATTATGATATCATCTGATGTGTTTATACTGATATCATCTGATGTGTTTATACTGATATATTATGATGAGCTTAGAATACTTGCATTGTGTTGTAAATCATATCATGGCACAACTTCAAGGAGTGGAAGCAAAAAGATGCTATGTCCTAAGGCTTTGGCCTTATTTAAATTGGATACCCACAAAGATGAATAATGGTAGACGATTAACTTTAAAAGTTCTAATGTCTACAATGTCTCCTCTTTTTTAACAAATTGTAGGTTGTATGAAGGACTGAACTGCCAAATTTAAAGTTTGGATATTGTGTCCATTGGCGATACTGTTTTCTTTTCAATTTCATGCATAAATGATAAGGCAAACATTTTGTCTTGATGTTGCCTTATGTTAAGACTGTAGAACTGGACTTTGAATTTAATTTAGAATATGCCATATTCAATGTTGAAATTTGGTAGTCTAGAGTCCAGTCTTGATTTGTACTGGGCTGGCGTAACACATTCTGTGGCAGATTGTGAAGGAATTCAATGGTTTTACTATTTGTAAGTGCCATTATGCCAAGGAGGAATAACATTAACATGGTATACCTAGCTATTATTGGAAGATTGGACATCTGATGACATACCCTCTCACTCTAACTTCTTGCCTTCTTTGACCTCTTCTGTCCTTCTGTCATTTTTTTCCCCCCTGTCAAATCAAGAGATACTGTCAAAATTTGAAACATTTTGAATTTCAAAATGTAAGAACATTTGTGTAAGAACATTTGAGAGAAAAGGAAATATTTCTTAAAAATACCATCATGGTTGGTAATTCTTTGGATTGAATACATCCTACTACAGTTGATTTACCAGTGAAAAATCTCTTGATTTGGTACCTGTTTTGTTCTAATCGTAGCCACATTTGAAAATGTTTATGGTTTTAGATATAAGGACAGTACATATAATTGTTGGTTGTTTTGAATACTATAACTCCACAAAATAACTTTGATTAAAAATGGGGAATCTAAATTCATTTTTGAGGATGAGAGTTTTTACATTTTCAAGTGTGGCTAATTCAAGCTTACAAAATATTTCATCACTTAGCAAAATGTCTTTTAATCTGCTTTTTAGATTTGAAATTAAACCCTGCTCTTTCCTTGACTGAAGTTAGTAATATTTCACAAACTGTTTGTATGCACAATAAAAATGAAGAATTAAACATTCACACTTTTGAAAATTTTCACAATGAGTTCCTTATATGAGATAGATTGTTATTTTCTTTGGCTGACGTTGAATTCAAGAAAACGATCATAGTTTTCTATGACAGTTTAAAAAGTCATGGAAGATATTCTTTAGTAATGTATCAATCATATGATATTTGAATATTTGATTTAAATCTACATCAGGATGGAATAGTAAATCATTAACCCTAATGTGATATAATGTAAACTAGACCTACAAGATAAAAACTTAGTTAGCAGAGAATTTTCAATACTTCTAAGGTTAGAATTGTTTTTGTTTGGGTTTTGTTTTGGGGATATATATACAAAATGTTTAGCTTATAATCTACTCTAATATTTCCATACCTATTTGATGTTGTTTCATGACTTCTTCGTCAGTCAAAGTCAAAGCAAATTTTTACTTTCTAATTGTAAAAAAAGAGGTTTATTTGATTAGCAATGTAAGCCAACAGACTTGTTATGGTAGTTTCTTAACTTGGCTATTGATAGGAATGGTCTACCATTCATATCATGCTTTAATCATACTAGTTTTTTTGGTGAACTTGTCATGGATTTGTGATATTTTGAAATTGCACAAATAAATGGAATTGAAGCAATCTGTCTTTAATTATTTTCATTATTATTATTGTTTGTTTTTTGGGGGGTTTTTATTGGGTAGAACTTTGGTGATCAACACCATTGTGAAAACTCGGGGAAAGGAAATAATGTATAAAGCTAGCTACATATTCTTATTGTCATCTATTCTAAACAAATTTTGGTAAAGTTATTTTGAATTCAAAGGATTTCTTTTGAAAATCACGATTATTGATAATTTTATCATTTCAAAATTAAAAGTTAACGTCATGACACTGGTTTTCTAGGATCTTGGATGAGTATAAAGCAAAAATTTAGTTTCCAAATGAAACTCAAAACATGAAATATGAAAATGGAAACAGCTGTTATATTGAGCTCTCCCAATTTATATAAAAACAGGAGGAAAATATGTAATAATTATTACAAGAGGATATATTTCCTCACAATTTAAAGACAAAATGAAAAATGTCACTCATTCAGATGGCTCAAACTTATAATTGTTATTGAGATATAAACAAATTTCAAAAACGTGGAGCATTTCACCGATCATAGTAATATCATTTATGAAGAAAATCAATTGGAATGTTCCCCACTTTTGACACCTGCAAAATTGGTTTTGTTGAAGCAAAAATGCATGTTACCCAAGTAAAGGGTCACCAAAGACTGTTCAAACATTTCTGGTGCATTTTGTCTTATAATCTTTTTTTTTCTCCCTTTTTCTCCTCTAGCTGCCCTTATAAATCTTGGCTGCCTGATCTACATGCTCAATTGGCAACCTCATCCCGACTCTCTCATCCCTTTTTTTATCATTATGGGATTATGGGGAGCGACGGATGGGATATGGAATACACAAGCAAGCAGTAAGTAAAAAAGAACAAAATAATTTACGGTCATCTAGAGTGCTGTTCTTTCAGCTTATCAAAAATGCTCTTCTTTCAGTTTATCAAAAGCGCTATTCTTTCACTTTCAGCTAATGAAAAATGCTATTCTTAAACATCTTTCACTTTCTATTTGTTCTCTCAGGTAAACACTCGTGTCCTCTTCTGTAATTTCATGGTTTTCAGGCATTGATTGGTGCCTTTTCTGTTCATTGTTTTAAAGTCTAGTGAGTAAGATATCTCTGATTTTCTTGAAGAGCAAACCTGTAGAAAGGACATTCAAACCTCTTGATTTTAAGACAGCCTTGTCCCTGTTTGAAAAATTATATAAATGCTTAGCATGCTGCACGTTTTTCCCAATGCGCCCTTTGTTTGCTGGGGGAGTATAGTGTAGTTCAAATTATTTCTTAATGTGACCCACTATGTTGCCTCATAGAATATGTTATAGAAGAGGCAAATTACTAAAATCTATGTTTCAATTTTCAGGTTTGATGGGCATTATATTCCCTGACAAGTGTGAGGAGGCATATGCTGGCCTTCGTATGACCCAGGGTCTCAGTGCGGCTATTGCTTTCGGTTACTCTGGTATCCTGTGCATGACAGCAAAGATCTACATCACAACTGCCATCTGCATACTTTCTGTAGTGGGATATTTGGCTATGGAAGCCATGCATCGATCTGAAATGAAAAGATCATCTTTGATCTACAAACCAAAGCAAACTGCTGTCTAATCGTCAAAGTCTGAAATGATCTCAGATTGAACATATTATAATTATTTCTTCATTGGTGCTTTTGCATTATGATTTTAATTTTACATTGATCAACAATTTTATACAATGAATATGTAATTAATTCCCAGGCTTCAGATATGAAGTTTTTAAATTTATTTGTCCAAGAGAACATTGCTATTGCCATATATTGTAAATTCAAATAAAAAAAAGTGTGAATGTATTATTTTAAAATGAAAGAGTCTTTTTTTACTAGCTATAGGCCATATTTATTGATTGGAAATGACACAAACCTTTCTAATTATGGCGATGGCTTTAAATATGTCAAGTAATAATGATCTGATACCTTTGTGTGGCAATTGAATTGAGATAAAACTCAACTTTTCAAAGCCATGCCAACTCAAATTTTTAGCCAATAGTTTCCAGCTTCAGACTTGAGAACTCTTTTTACAAGTTTCTCTGTCTCTGTGCACTGTTGAATATTTTTTTCTTTTGGAATGACTAAGTTGGCGTATAAAATAGAAATATAAAATCGCTATACATAACTATACATATCATGCATCAAATACAATTTCATTATTGCAATGTTGGGATGGTATCTGAATTGCTTTGAGTCATTTCTGCATATTTCAGATTTAAATGGACTTTTTGTACACCATGCACATTTCATATTGAAATATTTCAGAATATGATATATGATGAGCTGGCATGTCTTCTCTTCATGATGATTTTCCTTTGTCAAAAACCTCCATGTCTTGTTAAACATGTAACCATATAACATCACATTTGGTTCATTTTGACCAAGTAAGAAATCTACATATTATAACAGATTGATCCAGTTTTGATAGTGTGAATGGGAAAAGCAACAGTAAATCACTGTTACTCTCAGGACAGAATACTGGTTCATTGCAGATCACTTTCCCAGCAAGTGGATAATACATTTGCCTCTCAAAGAATCTACATGACAATAGAAATTTGTATAGTTATATTGCTGTCTTTAATTTAAGGTTACTTGTGATATAGGATCACATGCTGTTTAAAGAGGCATGTAAGTTACATGCAGTGCAGTATAGTTTCCACAATGATAATAACAACTTACGTATAAAATAAAAATAATGCATTTATTTCTAATATTTTTATGTCACAATCACAGCATCATTTCCCCTACTACCCAGAGAAGGAATATCTTTTACAAAAGCAATTTAAAAAAAAGAATGTTTTTCAAAAACAATTTGATTCTTTTTCAATTCTCCACACATGATCATTGGTATGGAAGTGTTTTACTTTAATTAACAGGAAGAAAATTTGAAAATATGCAAATATCAATAAGAAGCTTATTTAACCTCCTGTTTATATAAATGATCTGATGTGTATGTAACATAACAGATGACATGATTCATTAACCCAAACATTGTGTTTGTCTGGGAGCCTTTGGTATATGGTGCTTTATCTTATCTCACAAAGTATTTTATCACCATTCATGAAACATTTCATATGTCATATACTTAACATCTACCTTTTTGTAATACCCAACACTTCAAAGCAGTGGAACCTGATTGTCAACCAATCAAAAAACTGAAATAACAGCAATAGAAAGAGACGAGGAAGAATGGAAAAATATTCAATAAAAGGCAATCTGATAAATGAAACCGAAGACTTAAAGAAAAGGAAAATATTACCTCAACATGCCTTTCAAGAACTCAAAAACATATGGAATAGAAAAGTTGGCTGTAGCAACAGCTTTTCAGCGTGTTGCTCATTGACCAACACAGACATCTTCACACAATAGTGTCACCACCTAATTATCTTAAGATTTCTAATCTATACAACATCTTTTTCTTATCGAGTACTACTGCTAGATGTGTCGTTTCAAAAGACATGTTATGTGACTGTCTCCAATGGTGAATCAAATAGATCTTGATTTCAAACACTTGCTATAAATATGACATTGACAAAACGCTGTGTTCCTGGATGATTACAATTTGGCTCTAGTGATTCACACCAATATTAAATATATATATATATATATATTAAATATATATGTATATATCTTTCTATTTCGCTCAACATAGCGATCTATTTTATTTGGTTCCATCTTTTTGACATATGCCATAACATATGTTTGGGTCCAATAAATGTTCTCATATATTGAGAACAGTTCTTTGTTTTTTGAATTTTGATAAAAAATTTGATATGTCTCATCACCATCATATAAAACGGTTGTTTGTCACATATACAACAATTTCAATTGATGGTGGCAGTATTATTTTTATTCCTTTTTAATAATTTTCTCAATCATAATTTGTGATGGATTTGCTATACCCAGCATTATTGTTTTGATAATCAATTATGGTTTACGTATAAAACGATCAATGCGACATGGAGTGAAATTTTTATATGGTATTTATGACTGTTTATTTTATTGTTACCAAGGTTTCATTATTCCTGAGACTTTCACAAGTCTTCAAACATTATATTTCTTCATGTTACCTCAGTCTTTAACATTCATAACATTCGCCTTTAAATGTTCAGTATGTAATATATTATGTTACATGTTTTTTTTTTATTGTATGTATAATTTTTAACAAAATTGCATGATATAGAGTTAGGAAAACCAAATTTATTCCAGAAGTTATGCAGTGTGGTTGAAATGTCAAAATAGATTGGGGATAGGTGAGCAAGAGATGATAGAGTGATAAACAATTGTTTGATCTGGAATAGTCAGGTTTACACTAACTTAATACTCTTTTGTCTCGATAGTAATTGTTGCTGCACCACAAGCAATGTTCTAGTACAATATATTATATATATATGTATTATAGTATATTATACTAAAAATGACGATGCAATGACGATTAGTAAAGGAGTTAAGAAATCATCATCTGAAGTTCTAGTCTTTGTTTGTCAACTCAATGACTAACATTGTATTGGTTTCTAAGTAAAATGACCCATGACATTGGGCAATCTAGACACCTGCACACATCATGTACTACTAATAGTAGTACTTTCTTTCTTTCTTTATCAAATTTTCTTTTTGTACCGCATTGCAGTGTAAGGGTAGCATTAATACGTTGTAATTGCTTTGCATCAAGATTTAAGAGAAGCAG
>JAUELH010130712.1:1348-12114 GCA_031471375.1 Hermissenda crassicornis | reverse complement strand
GGAAGGAAGGAAGGAAGGAAGGAAGGAAGGAAGGAAGGAAGGAAGGAAGGAAGGAAGGAAGGAAGGAAGGAAAGATAGAATAATAGACAGAATTAATGGAAGGAAGGAAAAAAGATAGAATAATAGACATAATTAATGGAAGGAAGGAAAAAAGAGAGAGAGAAAAGACAGAATGACAGGAGGTATTTCATTCATCGATTGCTATTACTATATTCCTTCTGCTTCATAAACAGCTTGAGTGGACACACAGCAAACTGGCTCACCTTCAAATCATCCGACGTGTAGAAGAGGAGGGCATCACTGGTGACAGTCTTGAATTTAAAGCTGACATCAAACATGGACCCGACATTGACAGACTCGAGGGCCACGTAAGCCCCTTTGCTGGTGGGGAATGTCACCACACGGGTCACCTGAGACATACACACCCAATTATTAGTACACCACAGCATAGCATAATCCAAAATTCCAATTAATTCGCTCAGAAACCAAATTGAAAATATACTAAATAGTCATGTGATCAAACCAGTTACATACATTTGCAAAATTTCCCCCGACACAATCATCTTCTTTAAAATCAAGATTTCTGTAGTCTGAGATCCTCTACAATTTTCATTATTTGAATTTTTAAAAATAATAATAATAATAATATAATAATAATAATAATACCCAACAAACATCACACCATTCAGTGTCAGCAGAGTAATTTCATTCATCGGTGTCGACTCCCACCACCCAAGCCATTCAGTATTACAGTAAACTATAACATTGCAAAACTATATTTAAAGTCATCTTTTCTTCCCTTAGAACTTGTGGAAGCTAAAAAAAAAATCGGAGAGACCCATTCAAAGTGAGCCAGCTGGCAATGCAGCCATTACTATTAAGTATAAAACGTGCTACTATGAAGACAAGAATGAGACAGGGTACCTTTGGAGCACATCCATTGACGATTCCCTTGGACCTCTTGTAATCCACACTATCCACGTACAGATTGCCAATTTTGACGACCTTCATGCACCCATCAAAGCCTGTGCTCACTACACTGCTGCTTGCACAGGCAGACAGAGAGAGTGAAAGAAGATTAGCGTCATTATCAATAAAAAATAGCAGTCAAGATTCAAAAATAACATTTCTATACCGAAAAGGGAAACAGTAGTAGGTACCTAAGTATGCAGAATGGCATTTGTGCCCAAACTGTTTTTTTTTGGACAAAAATAAAGGAGAAATAATATGACAAGTAAACACTTGGGCCAAATACGCATTTTCATTCGACAGCACTCAATACTGTACTGCACCTTTAAGTCATAACAGAATAATTTTGATTGATTTCTTTTTTAAAATTGTTCAGAATATTTGAATTTTGGACAAAACGAATAAGATAATACTTCACAGTGAAATAATGAGTCTTATCTACCTTGACGGAGTGATGGCATTATCAATTCCTCCGAGATAGATATTGTTGGTTGTTTCCAGGTCGTTCAGATTACCCTTGGATTCTGCGTTGATTTCTGTAGGCGACAAATTGAAAATTGTTTTAACGCTTTGTCAAAACACCATTTATCATGCAACACAAATCATGCAATGCTAGAAAACAGTGGGTTGATCAGATAACTTTGAGGTGAATAGAAGTAAATCTAGTTTCAAATTTAAACTGTTACATTGATAATAATGCCATGGAATAAAAATGAGTCAACAATAAACTACTGTGGCACGCCGAAGAAAACATGGTAGGAGACAATTAAAGGTACCGTAGAAAAAAAACAGAAGGCTAATAGAGAAGGCTCACTGTTGCATAAAAGTACACTGATGGGAGATACGGTAATTGGTAAAGAGAGAAGAGAAGTATGAAAACTAAACAACTAATAAGTTTTAAAATAAACTGGCTAAATGCAGTTTAAGAGAGAGACAACAAAACAAGTTCCTCTGCCTTACTTTCTACACCACCGTCAATGATCAAGACAGCTTTCCTTTTCTTGCGGTCTATGGTCACAGTGTGCCACTCTCCATCGTTGTAGGTGGACTTGGTCTCCATGACGGCCGACCCACCGCCCAAGTCGTACTGGAACATCACCCGCCCGTCCCGAATGTCGATGGCAAAGTAGTCCTTGTTGCCCATGTAGAAGAGCAGACCGTTGGATGCATAGGTCTTGAAGTCTAGGGAGATCTTTGTACGGTCCGGCGTCATACTATCACCCTTGGCCAGCACCACGTAACCCATTCCAGAGAACCTGGTCACCCCAACAGACACATCTTGTACCAAGTCCCTTGAGCACGGAAGGAAAAAAAGGTTGATTTATTGGGAAGATACGCTTAGGCCATGTAGTGCTAGGAAATGGTAAGACAGTAGGTTGTATTTTTGTAAAGAGAGTACATCAACCCAATATTAGGCCATTTAGTGTGCTGGGAAATAGTAAAATGATAGTGTTAGTTAAAAGAATGGGCAACAGTTGACCCTACCAGAGGATCCAAGAAACCACCCACAATAGATAATTTGATAGGCTGAACATAAGGAAAACTTACAAAATGGAAACATTAATTCATAGTGTGATGGGCAGAAAGTACAGCTGAAAGAATTCTATTTCTTCTTTTGGTTGTTGGAAGAGAGCACATAAACAGAATATAGTTCATGCATGCAATGTGGTAAATAGATCTATTAAAAGGATACAATTGTTTAGAGCATTGAGTTTAACGCTGTTATGTAAATGCGCTATATAAATGCTCTAAATTATTATTGTCATTAATAGAGAAAGCAAATCCTAGCAGTGGAGTCCTTTAGAGGGAGGGGGGCTATATAGTTGATCTGAATCTGTTCAATGTTTACAGTATTTCTAACTTCTTAACGTCTTGTTTGTCTACATCAAAGTGTAAGCTCTCTAAACCAGTACAGGATAGGAATTGTACCTATGTTTCTCTCCCTCTTTGTTGTTTTCTCCATCCACAAAGTTCCACAAGCCCAGGGGTTCTCCATCAAATGTCAGCTCTTCCATGGAACCCACAAAGAATTTGGTTGACAACCCACTTGGAATCTGTACAAATGAGAACCAATAACACATTCATTTGTTGTTTACACAAAGAGCATACCAACACAGTCAATATACGGCAAACAAATAAAAGTAAAAATATCAAATCATCTCTTACAGAATAATAATGTGGTGGCAAACACTCTGCATGCTTTAGTAAAAGTCATAATAGTTAAGTGTTGATGTACTTTTAAAGTAGTATATTTGTCACTTTTGATAAAAAGGACAAGATTCAAATTCAAATTGAACTGTATCATGTCAAAAGGAAGAGGTTTTATGTCAAATGGAAGAGTTTTAAAAGTCTGATATTTTTTTGTGTCTGGGACTCAAACCCAGTCCATTCAAACAAAACAGACTCTCAATTTACAATTACACTACATACACCGTAAAAATAGGGTTCTCAGAACTCACACCCATATAACAAAGTACAGAATAAATTCATAAATAGTTGGTAAATTGTTAGTCGTAAGGATACTAGACGAGTACAATGCTAGGCACACATACCTGCACATCAGCAGGCAGACCTCCAACCACAAACATGGTGGTGATGGGATTCAATTCAAGCACCGAGAAGATTCCCTCAGATATCCCTTCCACCACTTCGTCATCAACCTGGTCAGATCGGATGGTCAGAGAACCCGTGTTGCCAACTCTGGAATGGCAAAGGGAAATATAATTTGTTTTATTTATGTGTTGAAGAGACACAAATAATGGGTCATACAGTGCGGGGAAATGGCAAGATGATCGCCTCCGATTATTATTTTTTTTTTTTTTTAAAGGGCGGATGTCGAGCCTTCCAGAGGTGCTCTCACACCAGCAGTGAGTCAAAGAGTTATAATTTATCAACTGTGACAAATGAACACACACAAATATACACACACACACTCACACATAATTACACAATTACACACACCTGTTACATTCCACCTGGTGCCATTCGCCATCATTGACCACTCTGTCACTGGTGAGCACGGCTGGCCCAGAACCGAGGTTGTAGGTGAAGACGATGCGGCCCTCCTTCAATTCCAGGGCCATGTAATCACTGCGGTAGAAGACGGCCTGGCGGGCCACTCTCAACAACCCAGAGTCAGCTGATCTCTTTGTCCTGCCCTCATCCTGAAATCCGCAACAAAAACAATGCGTCTGTAATCATGATTTCTATAAATTGTAAATCTAGTTGTTAGGACAGCCCATGGACACAGATGGGCCCTACAGTATGTTGTTTAAATCTACAACTTAAAAGACCATTTGTTAAAGGACTTTAAAAATGAACCAGAGACTGGCAAAGTCTGTAAAACCACACTAACAATTAATCACAGACCTTTCAGTTACAATGCAAGAGTGTTACAACCGCTCTAAAAATTCACTTATGTATGTTTTGCATGGAGTAGTTATTACAAGAATAGAGAAACTTTTTTCTTTTAAAACAAAAAGAGATCAACAATGCAGCGTGTGAAACAGAAGAGGACAATCATCCCAGCTGATGTGCACCTCTTACACAAACAAAAAACTATAGTTAAACAAATTGTGTCCATAAACCGTGCTTGTATTCTATGCCATAAACGACCCGTCTTTTTGCAGAAACCCTGAATCAATTACTCAAACTTGTTCAGCCAACAAAATCATTACTTTAAAAAAAATTAATTCAAGTGTTCTGGTTACTTCAGTGTATGACTTTGTGATAGATATATAATCTAATTAACATGACTCGGGTCTCACATGTACCATGAGATACTTGTAACCAGGGTAAAGTATTTGACTTGAATTTGAAATCACGAGGAGCCAGTGAGGCAGGGAGACTTACAGCGGTGCCAGAGTTTTGGTTGTTCCCCACATACATCATCAGAGCATCAGGCTGGGTGGACTTGAAGTACAGGGAGATGGTGGAGAATGAACCAGTGTCCTCCAGGTTGTCAGGGTTGCGAAGCGTTACAGTCGTGTTGCCAATGTACTTGAGACCCACCCTAATCTGTAAAAACAAAATTTATTTGAAAATAGAACTATCTATTATTTATGTGCATACCTTGAAAACACAAAAACAAGATTATTTTGAGTCAACAGACAGAAACAGATAAAGATGAGAAATAATTGCCTCTCATTAATCAGATTTCCACTGTTAGACTAATCAAAATTTTCAACGAACACTTTCAAAAATCTTTACAAATCTCTATTTGTAAGTATCAATATAATATTAAGACTTAAATATGGAAGAAGAATTAGATTTCCTTCCAGGTACCAGTAGGATTTGTCAAACTGCTGTAAAGAGACACATTGTAGTCAAATAGTATGATGATAGCGTAGGTAAAAGAATGGAAAAAAACCCCAAAAAAACCATGTGGCCCTACTATTGAGTAGGATGGAGATGTGTTGGGTGAAATGATGTCGTAAACGACCTACCCTGTTGGCTTCATGTCTGGCTTGGGCAATCTTCTCCTTCAAAGCTTCCACGTTGAGTTCAAGCCTGCGTCCTGTGCTAGACACTGTGGTAGCAGTGCTGGTCAGTTTGGTCAGCATGTCAGAGATGGCCGGCTGGCTGGCCACGGTGGAATCCACTGATACAAAGACACATAAGGAAATTAGTATTTTTAAAATTACCTGTGTTTTGCTTTATCCTTAGAAAGTGTAATACAAAATGCATAGTTGGCTCTTATATATTGTTTTTAACAGTATCAATAGGGTTAGAAAAACAAACAAACAATTGTATTGGTATGTATATATAACACCCATTCTCTTTCTCAACAAGCTGTCTCTTGAATAGGGTTAGAAAAACAAACAACTAGCTGTCTCTTGCACAACCTCGTACAACCTACACAGCCTGACAAGTTTAACAAAGATGCATTTGTTGCCTGTTAGATATATATACATATATCTCTGAAAGATGTTTGATGAAAACATTATTCTAGATATCGGAGAACTAAGTATACATGTACTTTCAAAAGTAAATTAAACATGAGTGAGTGATCAAAACAAGTAATTTTTCAAAAATAGAATTTTGTGTGGAAAACATGAAATCATATTTTGATCATAATGATGTAAGTAATTTCTACAAGAGATGATCAAGTTTCAACTTCACCAGACACAAAAAGAAAAGAATGGAAGTGACACTGCATGGATAAGAAGGACATTTACCATTGTCCTGAGTTGCCCTCAGATCATCCCCAGCCTTAGGAATACTGTCTGCAATGAAATTGATTTTGTCTTCGTTGGCAGGCATCTCGTCACTGATGGGTTTGGTGATGGCCTCGGCTTTCTCCGTCTCCACACCGGCATTCTCAGCGTCCATTATCACCCTCTCTGCTAGACTGCTGGTGCTGGCACCTGGTACAAGAAGACAAAGCAAAAAACAAGCAAATGAGATGTACACAAAATATTCCATATCCTTGTTCTGTTTGTTTTTTTAACACTCAGCTAATCACACATCTAGAGTTTGCTCTTTAGATGACTTAAATGAATTGAGAAATGAAGATACAGAAACATCTTGTCACAATCCAGTAAAACTTTGCGTGCTTACTATTTATTTAGCAGAATGTTTTGGTCATTTTGGGAGAGAGGTCCCTAATCATGATTGATTCTTCATTAATTCCGCCTTTTCACCTTCCTCTTGCTCACCTTTATGGACAGTCCATTTCTCTTGTCAATTCTAATGGATCTTATATATCTCTTGTCAATTCTAATGGATCTTATACATCTCCTGTCAATTCGAATGGATCTCATACCTCTCTTGTCAATTCTAATGGATCTTATACATCTCCTGTCAATTCTAATAGACCTTATACATCCCCTGTCAATTCTAATGGATCTTATACATCTCCTGTCAATTGTAATGGATCTCATACCTCTCCTGTCAATTCTAATGGATCTTATACATCTCCTGTCAATTATAATGGATCTTATACATCTCCTGTCAATTCTAATGGATCTTATATATATCTCCTGTCAATTCTAATGGATCTTATACATCTCCTGTCAATTCTAATGGATCTTATACATCTCCTGTCAATTCTAAAGGATCTTATATATCTCCTGTCAATTCTAATGGATCTTATACATCCCCTGTCAATTCTAATGGATCATATACATCTCTTGTCAATTCTAATGGATCTTATATATCTCCTGTCAATTCTAATGGATCGTATACATCTCTTGTCAATTCTAATTGATCTTATACATCCCCTGTCAATTCTAATGGATCTTATACATCCCCTGTCAATTCTAATGGACCTTATAGATAGTCCTGCATGCCACCAAGTTTATTTTCCAATGGAATATCTCAATCCCTTGACAAAAAAAATTTAACTTTTAAAATAAGTTCCAATATTCATTATCCAGGGTGGTTACAAAAACACACATCCAATTTCAATATCTAATGGACATACAGTAACAGGTTTTGCATTAAATATTAATTTATATGTTTTAGTTATCACCAGCACCGCAATGAAGGTTAGTGATGTCTTACCATCAAGGCGGTCCATTTTCTTGTTGATTTTCCTCAGTTTCTTCTTGACCCTCATACTGGACTCCTGTCCCTTCATCAGCAGCTCCTCCGCATCTTTCAATTTGTCTCTGGTTTCTTCAAATAAAACCCAAAAAAAAACAACCCCATACAATATATGCACACAGCACATTTGGGACACCTGCTCACCTTTCACCTATAGATCCCCTTTTAAAATCTTCCGTCACAGTAATAATTTGTTCTTTTTCGTTGTTGATGAAATGAAATCCATATTATATTGGTATGCAAAAACTTATGTCCATTACATGAATAATATAATGACATTGTTGCTTTTATGTGAACACAGAACTCCAGAGAGCAGGACAGATGGTCATCAGTTTTAATCATCATCATCATCATCATCATCATTATCATTACGATCCAGCAGCCTGTCGGGCTTGTGCCCTTCGGCCTGACATCATGGCAAAGAATTTGCTAAGTGTTGGTAAGTTGTTTGATCAGTTTTAAACCTTTTCCTTTTCCTTGCACACTTTGCCCAAAGGGACATCACTCCTCTATACTATTACTATTACTATACCATGAGACCACTGACCTGTCTGGGCATTGTTGTAAACTTCCTCTGCCATGGCGAGTAGATCTTGGCTGATTTGCAAGGAAGTTGTTCCATTCCTTTCAATACCCATTGACTAGGGACAAGGAATAAAAATCAACTATTTGTAAGCCCCAAGGAATATTACCTAAGATAGGACAAAGACGACATGGTTGGGTAATATAGAACTAGTCAAGAAGAGAGATAGTGATATGGTAGAGGCCAAGAGAAGAGCACTGAATAGCCAGCTATCTGTGGAGAGAGTTTTGATTACAGCCTTACACCTACCTAGATAAAGAAAGAAAGAAAAATATAGTACATCATGAAACAAAAAGGTAAAATTATGGCTTACAATAATGAAACCATGTCATACCATAATCTCATTGACATTAATTACATTGTGAAATTATAATTCATTCTAAATATCAAATACATTTGTGTTATTTGATGACTGCTTTGGTACAGGAAATTTCTGAAGAACAAAAATCATTTTGATCGTTTATTTGTGACAAGACCACATCGACACCATTGGGTCATGAACAGAAGTAAATCTCATCAGAGACACTTACCCTTAGACTAAAATAATGTTAATGGATGTTGTAACGACAATGGAAATCCATGAAGGAGGAAAATAAACCAACAGGTCAACAAAAGCTAAGAATGGATGGCAAAATGAAAGAAGGCTAAACACATTTTTGTTGTTTAATTGTTGGAAAAAGAGAGAAAACCCATACACGAATAGCTCATAACTCTATTAGTGCAGAGCAATAATAAAATGGCAGGATTGGTTTGAAACATACCTCATTCAAAGCTACCTCTGCATCAATCAAGGCTTGCAGGGAACTGTTGCTGGCCTCTGTGACAGCATCCAAAATGTTTTGGTAGGCCTGACCTGCCATCACAGCGTTTTCAGAAATGTTACGGGTGCTTTCATACATCCTGCAGGGAGGCCAAATGCGCATAACAATGAAAGTTTATTTTTGTTTATTTTTAAATTTTTTTGTACATTGACAGTTAGGTCATATCGTGCTGGGAAACAGTTAGATAACAGGAAAGTTACAAGATTGAACAGACGCAGATATTTCCAGAAAAACCATATTAGTCTGTCTGTCCCAAACTCCATCTGCTCTCACAGGAAAGGAAAAAGGGAGTCTGGACAGAAAACAAGGACAGGACAGATATTGCCCATGGAGAACATGTGTGGCCACTACTGAATGGGGTTGCTCCTCCTGTGCAGTGAAACAGAGAACTATTTATAAACCCTCAGCCTTCGCGGGGGAGTTTGAAAAGTATTGACAATACAAGTAAATTATCACCTGGCCCGATACTCACTGAGTCATATTGTCAGCCATATCTGCCAGATTCCTGGCATAAATCCACGACTCATTGGTCTTGGTCATCAAGTCATCGATGCTGTCGGCAATGTCGGCGACATGTGACTCCAACTCTGGGATGGCCGTGTCAAGGCGGGATGACTCAATCTCCACACCCTGCACACAATTTGGCATTTAATAATCAGAATAATAATAACAATAAATCATATTTATATATAGCGCATTTTCAAAATTACGTAATGCTGAATTCAATGCGCTGTACACATTATAAGTACGACATTTTGCGAGTTTTACAAATATGTACCTACATACAATTTTTAAGTGACATATAGTATTATAGATCATCGAAAAGTAGTTGTAAATATGAAGTGTTTTAATTTGGATTTAAAACAATGAATACTGGACGCCTCTCTGATATTTTGGGGGTAAAGAATTCCATTTGTTTGTTAGTTGTTTGAAAGAGAGCGCATTGACATAATTAAAGTCATATAGGGCTGGGAAATAGTAATATGACAGGAGCAGTTAAAAGTAGGCCCTAGGAGAGGCACACACCAAACACCTTTTTTTAATTACTCTTAAGTTTAATATCTTAACTTTTCTTTAACTTTTTCCCCACAAAAAATCAAAGGGTGTAAAATGAATGAAAGAGTCATTAGAATCTTATTATTTACTCCACCCCTTGTATTTCATGTGACACATTATGCATGGGGAAACCTTATAGAGACCTCCAGCCTACCTGTAAGGACTTGTCTGTAGCCTCCAGTAACTTCTCTGCCTCCATCAACAACTCTTTGCCAGCCTCCAGCATCTCCTCAGTCTCTGTGCTCGTCTCCTCCAAAGTTTTCAAGCTTCTCTGGAAGTGAAAAAAAAAAAAAGAATATTATTATTTATCTCAAATTCCAAATAAAAAATTCAATTTCTATAAATGAATTCAACATTTCCATTGCTCTTCATGATTTGATATATGCTTTTGATGATTGAAACTAATGTGTAATGTGCCATTGGTTAAAATGTCTGATTCTCTTTCAATATTTTATGTATTACAGACTACAAGGCATAAAGTTTCATTTGATATTTTCTTGTTCATGATTCATTGTGTTTTCCATTGTGTGGTGTTTCATGTATAGATATAAAAATGGCATCTTTCTTTTTTTCCCTGTGAATTCAAGTCACTCATTTACTCACTCCCTCTCCCTCAACCATCCCCTCTCCAGGTGGAGCATGATGCAAGGAAAAAGGACCTCTATCCCATCCTGTCACATTTTTTTTCTACTTCTTTCATTTCAGAGTTTAATCTTCTTTCTACTATACTCAAAGTTTTACAGAATGCTTTCCTTATCCTGACAAGCCTCCATTTGAGTTTCCTATCTGGA
>JAUELH010127390.1:0-12148 GCA_031471375.1 Hermissenda crassicornis | reverse complement strand
CTGCTTCTCTTAAATCTTGATGCAAAGCAATTACAACGTATTAATGCTATCCTTACACTGCAATGCGGTACAAAAAAGAAATTTGATAAAGAAAGAAGTATCAGGATATGTTTAATTTAGTGTTTTGTTACAGTCTTCTTAATGATGCACTCCAATTAAGTAAGTATTTGGTGTTAATTAGGCACTGGTAGCAACAGTGCGTGTCATTCATTACCGTAGACCTTGGGTTTAATGTATTAAAAATATTTTTCCCCAACAGAGCAACTCGTATGAAATGTTATACAGCCAGGATCTCTCTACCGATGTCTCCTACATCCACACCAAGTACAACAACATGGAAATAGTCCACAATGAAGAAACACTATTAGAAGTTGGCTCAGTAAGTCGAGGACTCGGAAAATTACGAGTCATTTTTATATGGTTGTGTTGTTGACTGTGTGATTGTGAATTCAAAATTCAAGGGGATTTAGAGACTGTATGACAGACTTCCAGGATTTTCTGGACTAAGTTATTAATTTAACTGCTGGAGGCATCAGTGGCTTTTTCTCATCCTCAAACCTCCTCCCCTTTCTTCTCCGCCTCCTCCTCCTCATCATAGTCATTATCATCATCATCACCATCATCATCATCATCGTCATCATCTTCACTGCTATAGAAGACATTGTTATGGTATTCACCAACCAGTGGTGGGTGGGTGCCTCTGGTCTACTTCTGTTTTATCTTCTAAATAATCCCACTTACTATTTCCTAGCATTATATGACCTGTATTGTGTCGATGTTCTCTCTTTTAACAAACAAACAAGCAAAATGTGTGTTATTTTCTCCAGATAATTTGTGAATGGGAATATTCGGATACACCCACATTCCTGATGCCTGGTTCTTTCAACAGCAGTGTGGAACATTCTCTTAGAGACGGCAATGTCAACAAAACAGACTGGTGGTTTTTTCGAATGGACCAGATGAAATACGAATGGGATGGTATGGACCCTAGTTAGCCATATTTAGCACACTAATCCTATTAACCTATTTCCAACTAAGCTGCCTCGGCCCCACGACAAAAACAAAGGACCCTTCACAAAATACAACATAACTTTTTTTTTTTTAATCTACGACCATATTGTTTGGAAGAAAGTTTGTTCATCACTCCAAACGTTTTTAGGACAAAAAGCAAAACGCTTTTTGTCCTAAAAACGTTTGGAGTGATGAAAAACAATTATGAAGCCGAGAAAAAAATTTGAAAAAAATACCAAACACAAACTTAGTGACATTCTTGGTTTTTAAAAACCAATTAGTGCTGCCTTGACTTTTTTATAACCAATCAAACATCTACCCTGCCTACCTACGTTTTTACCCATTGTCCCTCCCACGTTCTCTAGAGGCCTGTGTGAGATGGATAAAAAAAAGTAGAAGACTATCATGCCTATTTTGTAAGCCAATGAAAGACAGCAGAATTATAACCCTGAAACTCATTCAATCAATCAGCAAACAATAGACCGTTCGTGGCTTGTACTCGTTATCTTTCTCACAGTCTTGAGTCTTTGTACCAGCACTACACATCCCAGTGTGATATGACATAGCACTGTGATTGATCACATTCAAAAGAACTAAGCATTTTGCTGTCAGGTCGGGGCGTCACTGGTATCATGGATAGCGCAAATTTACTCAAACACAATCGCCAAGCAGTACATAGACATTAATCAAAGGCTTCACGCCAACCGCCAAACTTACCGAGAATGGAGGGGGGGGGGGGTTAGCGCTTGTGCTTAATAACTTTCCCCAGTCGCTATGTGGGCATCAAAGAATCATGCTGCTGACCAGTACGCAGTCTATTCCTCTGTTTGAACTGACACTGCTGACCGCTGTTCTTCTAAGATGCCCTACGTTATGACTTTTACATACTGTTAGCAAAGGCCTGACGCTTTGGTGAGTGTGGTGGTGAATACAGGTGTCTGTCTTTCATTTGGTTCGGGTCTAGGAACGTTGAGAATAGTTTGTGTTCGTGTCTAGGAACGTTGAGAATAGGTTGTTGCCAGGTAAGTGTCGACCTTGTCTGCTCTCCTCGTCTTAGACTTAGAGGAGTAAACATTTGCAACTGTCAATGAGTGTCGGATTATCGGACAGAAATACTGCAGTAAATTTCAATGTGATCCCAAGTTTGGTGTCAGTGTCAGAGTCAGAATAACAAATTGCCGGATCTCCAATAGAAGATATATATATAGCAATATATTTTGTTCCTGGGCAGTGGTGTCAGTATGAATTTTCCGGAATAACGGTGTCAGACTGTATTATCATCACTGGCGTACAAGTTTGCGCTCCCACTAGCACCCTTTTTCCAAGTACATTGTGCTTAGGGATAATACAGTAAATCTTATTGGTTCTATTCTCCTACAATCTATTGATAACTTTGTTTGTTTGAGTCCTTTCATTCCTCTTGTAGGTGAGTTTTAGCCTTGAGCATCAACTTAGTTACTATATGAATGTCTGATAGACTTAGTGGTTGGTTGTTTGATTGAATGAATGAATGAACAAGTGAGTGAATACAATAAAAGGAAGGAAGGAATGAAATAGTAACCAGAGGAATAAACAACAAATCAAGGTGTATTTTTTGCTTTGTTTCTTTCGACATCATTTACTTGTAGTGATCATCATTATAATAAAGTCACCACCATATCCATGTGAATATGATTAAATGTCATTATTTCCCTGTATCCCGACGACTTCTTTCCTCACGCTATGCTGTGGTGACCAGTGCAACCCTTGCCTCCGCCATTGGTCAATGTTTCCGGCAATCCCGTGATGCCAGGAGATGACCAGCCCATTCATGTTCTACTTGACACTGTTATTGTTGACGTGGCCCCACCTCACCACATAGCTGGCCCATTCAACTTCACATTAAGCTGCCCTGAGGTGGAATATTTCTCCTCACAGTTTGCAGAGAGCGCCTCATTCAATGTCATAGTGACTAAACACTTTTTGAATGTGAAGTGCACCTGTGCCATGACTAATGGAGGTCTTTGCAACTCGCTGAAGAGAAACTTTCGCTTGAAAGCAATATGTGAGTAGGAAAATAGAAATTTAAGATGAACAGTCATTTAAAAAATATGCAATATATTAGCGTTAAAGTATACATCCTAAAACAAATATGGATATGTTTAATGGGACCACTCAAAACTTATTTCCCATATTTTCTTTGAAGGCTTGCAATCTTCTAAGACTCTCTTATTTCTACTGTAATGTTACAGGAGTACTAGATACTTGGAATGACAACTTACATGTCTCTGCCATGAAAACTATCTGAGATACCAATATGCAGCTTTTGGCATTTGATGAGAGAAGCATATTAGCTTTATTCAGGATAATTTACAATAATTATAATGCACAATGACTTGTTTATAAGTTACATTGAGAAAACAAATGGTAACCATTTTTCAATAGTGGAGGCATTGTGAAAAAAAATTGTATACAGTTCACATTTATTTTGATTGTGAGCTTTGAAGTCTCATTTCTGTCTAAAATGGCTGCTTATTTCTGTCAAATGTATTTCAATTTTTCCAATCTCTTTCTTAGCTCATTTAATTGTTTTTGGCATTTCGAATGTCATGGGCAACCGCATTCCTCATTTTGTTTTTCAGTTGATCCTATTGAGGAGCTGGACAGGCATCAGGTTTACACTCCCACCATGGGTAGACGGGCGGAAGGAAGGAGGTGGACACGGCAAGTGCAAGGTGAGCTACCAAGTCACCCATTTCAAGATTATTCTGTTCACTTCCTTAACACTTCATACAACAATGCTCCCTTTTGATAATCCATCCATAGATAAAAAATGTATGACTTTAAAGCTGTCAAAAATTGGAATACCTGCCAAGAGGAAAAATATTCTCAAATATGGGACGGCCCGTCACTTGGCTTTTACTCTGAGAAATAAAGACTTGGACTAATCTATGCAGATAACATCCAAGGGGGGTCCAGGAAAAGAGATTCAACGTTACTACTACCAAGTTCTTAAAATGTGTGCTACTTCCATGAAAAACGTCTTGTATGTTACTATCAAAAATGAAATAAATGGACATACTAAATTATATAACTAACATTAAAATTCATGTCCATAGTCATAACAGTAAATCAGAAACATTACAAATCACCCCTTTAAATAAGTATGCTTCATTTTTTTAACAATAGGCTTTTTGAGTAGCAAGTGTATTTTATCAGTACCATATTATCCAATCCAATATTTTCGTAGCTTCAGCAAAATTATGTCTTATGTGGTGTGCAAGATGTTAAAATCTAGATCTCAGAAAGGTTTCAGTCGAATGGTTTTAATTTGGTTTTTAAATGTTGATATGTTGTCCATCTCTCTAATCTCTAATTTTTTCCGAAAGGGAGTTCCAAAGTCTAATGGTGCTGAGCAAACAGGAAATTTTTTGTGCATTTACTCTAGAGGAGGTACAAAGTGTACAAATTTTCTTTACTTGTGCGTTTTTGTGGCTTCTTATTTGGGATAGTGGTTTGTCCTTGAAAAATAATGTTGATTTTGCCTGCCTCATCTTTCCTGAAGTAGCGTCCATTTCTTCTGTTCCACCATTTCTGTGGCACTTTCTTGTCTGCTACAATTATTAAACGAATCTGCATGCCCTTTGAATTTTTCTATTTTTTTACAGATGTTTTTGTCTGTGAGTGCCACACACTACAACTGTATTTCAAGGCAGATCTTACCATTGCCTTGTAACATTTTTCTTTCACCTTTTTTGGGAACATTGGTAAAATTCTTCTGAGGGAGCTAAGTTTGATATTTGCCTTTTGGCATGTCTTGTTTACATGAAGGTTCCAAACGAGAGGTAGTCAGATTTTTGTGTTGTTTCTAGCCTTTCTTTATGGATCTATAGTAATTACCTTCTACCTTTAATAGGATGTTGTTTGTTGGTAATGGGGATGACTTCGCATTTTTTAGGATGGAATTCCATCTTCTACTCTCTTTCCCGTTTTTGACGCTGGTTAAGATCGTTTTGGAGGATTTCTTGCTCATGGTGTTTTTATTTCCCTGTACAATAGACTAACGTCTGCAAAAGGGTGTATCAGCATCATTGTTCCATTTGAAAAATCTTTCAGGCATGATGATTATTATATGAGGAACAAAAGTGGTCCTAAAAGTGTTCCTTGTGAGACTCCTGAAAGAATTGGAAGAGATTTTGACATTTTGTTCTCAACCATTACTTTTTTGAACGGTTAGAGATAAAGAAGGCTTTACAGACTTGTTTGCTATTTGACATCCCATAGTGTTTTATTTTGACCAGGGAGCTCTAGTAATTCAAAATGACTTGCTTGAGTCCAAAAAGCTTGCATTTGTTTGATCATTTTCATTTATGGTGTTTATGAAGTCTGTACAGGTGGTGATTAGTTAGGATTCACATGAAAGCCGTATTGGATGACAGCCAAGATGTTAAATCTATCTAAATGTCTCATTATACTAGTATATATATATATATATATATATATATAAAAGTTTATAGGATATTCATGTTAATGATATTGGTCTGTAGTTTTTAGTCTTATTTTTGTCTCCCCGCTTAAAGATGGGGAGTAGTTTGAGCAACTTTCCAGTTATTTGGAACTTGTCCTTGGTTTAGAAATGTTTGGAACAGGAATTTGTAGACAGGAGCAAGCTGTACACTTTTTTCTCAAAATCTCCCATGTTTTGGCTAGCAATCTCTCCCTTTTTCTGTGCATGTGATAGGCAGCTCTGCATCATCATTCTCATCATCATCATCATCATCATCATCATCATCATCATCATCATTATCATCATCATCAATCATCATCATCATCATCGTCATCGTCATCATCATCATCATCATCATCATCATCATCATCATCATCAATCATCGTCCTCCTCCTTATGACCTTTGTTATTAATATTCCCAGCCTGTGGTGAAGATCTGAAAGGTTCCAAATCGGGGGTCATCACCAGCCCTGGTCATCCAAACAACTATTCTAATGATTTGAACTGTGAATGGCCTATGCAGGTCGCCCCTGGAAATCATATCCAGTTCAATCTCACTCACTTGGATCTTGAGTTCTCAAACGCTTGTACTTATGACTATCTGGAGGTGAGTAAGAGGGCTGGCAGATTTGGGGTATGGGGATGACAGTGCTTCCAACGTACACCCTAAAAAACGGAATGTATGGTTTTTTCTTTAGGTAGCAAGTGTATTTTCTAATTAGTATTGCTATTACATTTTTAAAGCAAGGATGGTAATTAGTTGTATTTAATTTATGTATGAAATGCTGTGAGGACACAGAGGTGGCCTAAATTTGAAAGTCTGGTCATGTATTTTTTATACAACCTTAATGTGTTGAAAAGAATATTTCAAGGCCCAATGGGTTTTCCCTGAAACTATTCCTGAGACCCAAGTGGGTGAGGGAAAATATTAATTGTCAAAAAAAAAACATTTTCAGTCCATAGACTGATTTCAGACTTTAAAATGATTTTGAAATTTCAAATTTTCAATCGACAACTTACTTTTTACATGGACACTCCGAAAACTAATAGATCATATCGTCATTCAATCCATGACTGATGGTTTATTTTGAGGCTATCAGGAAAATCCGAAATTGAGTAATTTCTTCTTAATTTTTGAAGTATTGCTCGTGCTTGTAGAGGTTCTCTGCTACAACAACCTCCTCTTTTCGTGAACCAAGAACCTGATTTTGTCACCCAATGTCACAAGTTGAAATTCCATATCACGATTTGAGCATTCAAAACTAGTCCAAAATCATCTAAACTTTAGTCCAGGGTCAGAATCAATGCTCTTGTCAAAAGTGGCCTTTTATCCATTTTGATTTTTCTCCTTTTTGATCCAGTCTATTTTTTATCTCAATGGACGTATTTTTGATTTTAGAACCATTCAGAGTTATATTCTTAGACCCCAGATGTAAGGGAGAGAACAAGAAATAGTTTCTTGTTGCTAGTCAGCCTGCAAGTCAAGTCTTCATTTTACACATCAGTGATTGGGGTCGCTATTGTGCCTTAAAGTGTTAAAGAACACACTTAAGAACTTTTTGAGAGAGAGCTGATTTTTTTGTTGTTTTACTTCCTCCCCCAACCCCACCTCTCAATATCCAGATAAAAGATGGACATGATCCTGAGAATTCGTTGCTGCTCAAACGGTATGGATTTGATCAAAAATATCTGAACTGTCCCATTGACCTCTTTGTAAAGGATATTTTGTTTGTCATGGCTCACCATTGCCAACAGTCTATAACCACTGTTACTGTTACCAACGCCCTCTTTAGCACTACCACCAGCCTATCGCCTACCATTAGGTGTATAGAGATTGAGCCTGAAAGGGTCTCCTTCTGTTTGCAACCTTTCTATTCTACTCATCATCTTACGAGATGGTGGTATAGTTCATAAGTAACCTGTCTTTGGTTAGAGAAGTTGTGGTTTTAAATCCTGGTAGTGACACTTCATGTGTTGCAAAGGGTGTTCAACCATAAACTTTGAATTTCATTGTTCTTTCTCTACGAATCGCAAGCACTTTCTATCGCTATGAATATTGCCTTAGTCGATGGGGGGGTCTACTCCTGTTTAATCTTTTAATTAATCTTGCAAAAAATCCCTATTTGCAGAGGACTATCTGACCTAACTGTCTCAATGTTCTCTCTTGTTCCTTATGTAATGATGGGTGGAGTGGTTGATATGATGAAGACAGACGATAACTTGAGTAATATCAAAACACTTGAGATGAAATCCCTTCCACGAAGTCCAGTATACTTTCATTCTTTTTATTGCTACAACATCAAATATGTAATGTCCTGCCCGGACCTGCTGACACTCAACCTATTAAAATGTCATAATCTACTAACTACTATTCTCGTCTAATCAAATCTAATCAGATCTTATCTGGTCCCACTAAGCTTCCTTATCTGGTCCTCTGTTAGCGTAAGCCTCCTCTGCAATCAGAGAAGCTCTCCTTTTTTTTATCAGAGCGCAAACGTAAAGCAAAGCATCATGTGACACACTTCCTATACCAGTGATGGGTTTTAGAACCTGTACCTGTGGTATTTCTAGCATTCAAACATGTCTACAACAATAACTATGAAACACAGGACATTGAAATTTAACACACACATTCTTCCCTAGGCTATCCCAAACTAGAACTATATTAAAAATGAAATAGACATGTAATACACAAACAAAGTTCTAAAGATCTACCCTACCAAAAATAAAAAATACACTATTACTAATTCTAACTTTTGCTACAAAACAATAAAAACCATAAAACTGTAGGGCTGCCCTTTCTCTAAACAGACATATAAGGGAATTCACTGTAAGGGTATAAATTAAAACAGTAAACAATAAAGAAAATCACAAAGAAACA
Source organism: Hermissenda crassicornis (assembly GCA_031471375.1). Lineage (NCBI taxonomy): Eukaryota > Metazoa > Mollusca > Gastropoda > Nudibranchia > Glaucidae > Hermissenda > Hermissenda crassicornis. The sequence goes on along the minus strand of JAUELH010127390.1, from coordinate 3,770 downwards.
CAAAATCGACACTTTCTAGCAGTCACAGAAAGTCAGGCACCTCTAGCATAAGCTATTACGCACAGTGCGCAAGACAATGAAACGTTCAACAGACACAGACACACACAGTGACACAGACACATGCGGCAGTGGTCATCAGCGTCCCCATCAGAGGCTCTTGCTCTCTCACACACACCAGTACACACAGCGGTCAAACGTCCTGCTCCTAATGACACCAACACAAACACACACACGCGTGCACACATACACGCAGCAGAAGATGCTACGGCCCCGGGCGGCGATAAACAACAACACACATCTTCTTCTTAGCTTTATAAAACAGTTACTGATCTCATAATATTACAAGATGAAAATACCATCCATTTTACTTACATCATCAACAACAACAATAAGCTCAATAATAAAGATGCAAGTAAAGATAGATTCAAATACCAGATTTAGAGAGAATTTGAGTTTAGAAGGGAAGTTTTTCTTGTGTACAAATGTGGTGCATCATTTATCATGTGTGGTTTGTTAAACACACAGAATTAGTGCAACCATTTGTGGATGGATTTGTGGGTGCTATTTTGTATATTATTGTTCTTGTGTTTGAGGGTTTGTGTGACTATGATTTGGGCGAGCCGGTGGTGTAGTGTTAAGTCACTCACATTTGGTTTGAGAGATTGTGGGTTAGAATCAAGACTCTGAGTTTTCAAGGCTCAATCCCACACAATCCTATCACAGATGGATTATTTAATGGAAGGTGCCGCTTTTGAATAACCTTCATGTGTTGAAAAGGGCGTTAAACAAAACCTTTTAAACTTTTTTGACTCTGATTCTAGTTTGAATTTTCTTCATGGACTAATTTTTCTTTCTTTTTTTTTTTCCACACGGATGTAACACCATGGAAATAGGTTTTTACAACTTTTGTGTATGTATCCTTTTTTTGTATGTCATTATTATACAAAATAAAATACCTTGAATTGAAAAAAAAAACCTTCGAATATCTTGGACAGCTGTCATTGTCACCCAGCACCTATCTATTTTATTGTAAGGATGTAAATCTACCAGAATTGAACTCAAGTCAGATTTTGTTACAATTGTAGATGCATATTTATTAACTCGAAATCTGTTTTAACTCAAAACTTCCTTGATTTCCTCCCCCAACACCTTTGATTTGGGAGTTAACGAGATCATTGTCAGAGTTACACAAAGAGAAATCCCTTCTTTCTTAAGGGAGTTACACCCAGACACAAAAGTTTTTATTATTAACCCAAAGGACTTGATAAACTGTATAAGTATGTGTTGTGAAAAGATATCTTGAAATATGCTGTGTTTTGGAGATAAATAATTGCGTTGCCATGGTGATGGTGGCCATATTGGATTTTGTATGCATAAATTAAATGAGACAAAAGTTTTCAATTGTCCAACAGATCAGTATAATATTCTACTCAAACACTCTTCATTATTTGTACGAATTATTATAATGTTGAATTTGTTATAACAGTGATATTTTGCTATTTTGGTGTTCACATTTTCATGATTTCCATCAAAATTTCTATTTCTAGATTATCGCCAAGATCTATCACAGATTTTGGTACAATTGTTAGGATAGAGTTTAGAGATGTATATTTATCAACTCAGAATCTGTTTTAACTCTAAACTTCCTAGTGAACAACAACACCTTTGATTTGGGAGTGAACAAGATCATTGTCAGGGTTACACAAAGAAGAATCCCCTCTTCTTAATATGTAAATGTGTTGAGTAATGCTTTTCCTCACCCTATCGATAATACTTTGTTTTCAGATGTTTTATGTATGTGTCATTTACATCCCTTTGTCAGGTATTGTGGAGATGAGATACCAACAGGCACCATAAATAGCTTAGGGCCATGTGCCCACGTTGTTTTCATTTCTGATGGCGGAGATACCTTTGCAGGTTTTCGTTTGACTTACACTGAGAAAGGTAGGCTCTTCTCTATATATTGAAAATAAAAATGAAAATTGAACCATCATTACAAATTATTATGATTTGTAATACATGTGGAGTATTTACAATAAGTTGTGTACGTTGTATTTGAGAGTGAAGTATTTTACTTTGATGTGTACCTCAATGGATATGATAAAATAATCTTTCTTTCTTTCTTTATCATTTTCCCTTGTACCTCGCGCCGTTGTTTTTATTGATTGATCAATGCTCTCCATTTAGTTCCATCGTTGTTTATTTTCTTTGCCTCATTCACTTTACATCATCACTTCTCTATCAAATTTCTTCTATCCACATTTTTCTTGGTCTGCCTCGTGGAAGCTTTCTTGCCTACATTCAAAAACTTGTTTAGGGATTCTATTTTCTGACATTCTACATACCAAACCATGTCAATTGATTTCTTTCTATTTTTTCTGCTAGAGTGTCTGTTTTAACCCTCTCTCTTAACGTTGTATTTCTGACTTGTCTCTTTTTATTTTGCCTAACATCCTCCGCAGAAATTTCATTTCTGTTGCTTGTAGTCTGCTTTTATCTCTGGTGTCTGGGGTCCAACTTTCGCTAAAGTATATGAGTGTCAGGCAATATACTGCATTGAAGATAGTTACTTAAGTTTTTGTGCAAAGTTTTTTTTTATTTATGAAAGACTATCAACTGTCCATACATTTTTAATGCTTTTCCTATTCTCTGGCGTATTCCTTCTCTGAGGCTACCATTTGCTTGTATCATTACACCTAGATATTTGTAGCTACTTACTTGCTCGAGAATTTTATTGTATAATTTGATTGCATGGTTTTTGGGTTCTCTACTTATTGCCATGGTTTTTGTCTTTCTTGCTTTATTTTCAGGCCTCATTTTGTCAGCTCTATGTTTAGTATGCTCATGCCGAACATCATCAGATCATCTTCAAATGAAAGCATTCTTAACTGTATTGGTTTTAATTTCTACTTACCTATGTTTATTGGGTTAATACCTTTGCATTGTCTTGAGGCTGAGTTCATCAAGACAATAAAGAGTAGTGGACTCAAAATACATCCCTGTCCAACACCTGTCTTTATCTCAAATTCAGGAGAGGTCTTTCTTGCAATTTGTACTTCACTTATTGGTTTTACTTAGAACACGGCGACTAACAAGCAGGCATTCGGTTCTCTCGCAAACCTCGCCCTGCAGGTAGAGGTTACAGCGGGATCACGCGGTGAAAATTAACCTGTGCGTGGCAAGTACAAGGCAGTTATGATAACATTTTAAAGATATTTATTACAACTAGATTTAGTTGATTGATCGCATCAAACAAGAAAAACTGGGTAAATGAAAGTTTGTTCTAAGTGTCTCCCAAAAAAATGGCGTGTTTAAAGGATTTCAAGGCAAGATGGCGACTGAGTAAAACCAGTGAAAATCGTACATTTTCGTGATGTGGGAGATTATATTTAAAATAATTGTATCTTTTTTCTCCCACCTACGAATTTCTTGATTTTCACACCACACCAAAGCAAGATATTGTTCTGCAGGTTATTAGGAATACAAAACACACACTTGAGAAATAAGACAATATGTAGGCAATGTGCAAGAAATATTGCACTCAACAAACTGTTCATACTCTCATTCCATCAACAATGCACACTAGTTCTGCTTTCAAACCATTTCTTATGTAGATAAGTATTATTCATCTCTCTCTCTCTATATATATAAATATATATAATCAGTAAAATACATGAAAAATCTCTCCTTCCTTCTCTCTCTCTCTCTCTCTCTCTCTCTCTCTCTCTCTCTCTCTCTCTCTCTATCTCTCTCTATCTCTCTCTCTCTCT
>JAUELH010126287.1:0-12162 GCA_031471375.1 Hermissenda crassicornis | reverse complement strand
CTTCTTCTTCTTCTTCTTCTTCTTCTTCTTCTTCTTCTCTTATTCTTCTTCTTCTCAATTCACTCAAATTCTTAGGACATACTTAGCACAGGAGATCTTGCAAATGATTGATGAAACTCGAAATGCTAAAGAAGATGTTACCACTAATATCATTTCTCAACAGTTGTAACACGCCCTTATTACTTATAAATTGAACTTGAAAATCAATGTTGCCAGTAGCAACTTTTTTCCGACAGAAATCGTACTTACCCATTACATTCCTCACGCACTCCTTACTTTTCATTATATTCTATCGCGCCAGTAAAGTAATATGAGAGAAATCAATGGTTGACAGGCACTTTTGATTGATTCTGCTTCTGTTTAATCTATTACATTTCTTTACTGATTTCTAGTCTCACCACTTGGAGGGCTTTGATCTTATTGTTTCCAAGTAGTAGGTAAACCGCAAAACTCTGTATGCATGAAGCATGGGGTATTTTTACAAGCTCTAAGGCTAGAATTATATATATAGAATGAACAGAGAGTAAAGGATGATGGTGTTTAGGCCAAACTCTGGGCACTCTTTAAACCAGCTCTATAATCAATCAATCAAACTAATGGGAGTGCTGTTGGTAGGGCTGTCTTTCAAAGCAGTGATACACTTCTCTTCACGACTTTCATTTTATAGTTCATGATTTTTTTCATCCTCCAGAGAACGTCCTCTTGACTGAGCGGTCGCTATGAATCTGTTTCTGACCACCGTGGTCTTGGCCCTATCCTGTATACTGTCGGATGGGGCTGTCAACGACTTAACCCAGTGTTGCACATGTGACACCTTGATGCCTAAAAATGTGCCTTTAAATACCCAACCTCAGGATTTGCCCTCACCATTCAAGATAATGGTACAAGAGGATGTTTATAGTCCAACAGATGAAATTCATGGTGAGGAAAAGGGTTGGGATTTTTTTTCTGGCTCTTGTGCTTTTGCAAAGTCTTGCATTTTTTGTATATTATATATATATATATATATATATATATGTGTGTGTAACATCTTGCATTACAGGGTATACTGCCTCGGACAAGTATTCTTATTTTTTTTTGGCCTCATGGATCCTGAAACCTTTTTTGAAGTTTTCATGGTTCTAGTCAATTTTAACAGTTAAAGTGCCAAGAAGGCCTTTTGACCTAAACGTTCCCCAAATACCAAGACCTTTTTAAGCGTGTGCAGAAACCAGTAGAAAAATTAGTTATGAAAAACATAATGGTTCGATTTTTAAGAAATTCTGACATGTTCTACGATAGTTGTAACTGTTGTAAATTCATTTTTGTATTGTTGCTGTAATTGTTATCTACTTCTATCTCTGAGCCAAAGTCACTGTCAAAAGTAATTTATATTGTTAACAAAAAAAACTGGTTCCATCATGGCAGTTTTTGATCGGTCCATTAATGCTCCATTGGCGCTTTAAGTGTTACGCATGAAGGTGCTATCATCTTAGAAACTAATATGTGTTTAAAGTTTAATATCTGCAACTGTTTTATATCAAGACCCTTCAAGAAAACTCCTTTGACAGTAAAACTCCTTTGACAGTAGTAATAACTTATTTTGAATAATGTACAGTCTACTGCCAGTTATCCGACACTGCCTTTGTCCCTCAAAAATGTTGAATACGTGAGAGGACGGATATGTGAATTTAACCCTGGACAAAAGCAAAAAATTGAATCCAATAAAAGCGCCATCCCACAGTATTTACCGCTGAAAGCCTTGGTTGTATTCTTTCTTATTTAAAAACAAGAAGTCAAACCTAAGATAATAACATTGAAATAGTATCAACACATGCGCACTTACAAAAAGACATTTTATGAATGATGAATAGCATTTATATAGCACATATCCACCATGGTGCTCTATGCGCCTTTAACAAATTTATTTCCCATGGCCAACTGTACACAGAACACATTGGACAAGACTTGCAGCCTGTAGGTTCATGTGCAATTTTTCTGACAAAGAAAATGCTGTTTCAATTGGCCAGGTACTCATTTACACCTGAATCGAGTGAAGCAATTGGAGTGAAATTTCCAAGGCTATTGTTTTTTCTACTAGGGTATCGTGTCTCACCTGTCATCATTGCCATTACATGCCGGGAATCTACGATTAAGTTAAGTACTAGTGCATTGCATAACGTACGTGCCATGCTGATGGCAGTGGGATTACTGGCAGTAGACTGTAATGTAACATCTAGTGTGTGTGTCATTGATTTCTCAATCGTCATTATTCATTTGTTGTTGTCAAATTTGATTTTCAGTCAACCTGACCAGCACAGGTATAAGAGAATTCCGGTCCTTCATGCTGGTGGCCTACACCTATGGTTCCAAGGATGATAAAAAACGTAAAGCCAGAGGTCAGCTTACCTTGCTGGACAAAGACTATCAAGCAAAGGCAGACTGTTACACTACCGATGGGTCTGGAAGCTCTGTAAGTGCATTTTGATCATGTCTCAAATGTGTGCTGTAGTAGCAATATTTTCTCTTGGTATTGTAACTGAAAGTTAGCTGAAGGCAGTTGTATTATAAATTATATAATAGATGCTATGCCTTGGCAAGTTTCCATTTTAAGTCTAAATCAAAGTGTGTAAGATTTAGAGAAAGATTTTTAGAACGTTTACTTTTCATCGGGCACATGCTTTTATGCATATTCATTCACTGTATCCCCCCTGCAGTTTGCTCTTATCGGCCAAGAAGATGTCCCGAAGAGGACTCTAAGATTCGTGTGGACACCTGCGGCTGAATATGGACACATTGAATTCCGGTAGTAATTCATGCTTAGATAATGTCATTCAAACTTGATATGAATTAAAGCCGAAGTAACTAAACCATGTCATGTTTCTCAATAATTATTAGTCAAAGTTTCTGGTTGATGATTACGTTATCAATTGATTTTAGTTAATTGTCAGACCTTTTAAAATAAGGAAACCTTAGTTTGTGTATTGTTGCATAAGTGACAAAGATATGTATGCTTTTCACAATCTAAAATGGAAAGTTAGTTTGTATTTTTGTTTTTGTTTTAAATCAATAGAGCAACTTTTGTGGAAAGTGATCGGCTGTTTTGGGTCAGGGAAAAGTCGAAAATGCTGTATGATGAATCCAAAGGAGTTCCACCTAGAGCTGCAACAGTAAGTGGATTGATTTTTCTATTTTCTATTGTAAGACACAGTTTGTAAAAGATGTTGGACTGTCACACCAAAGGCTATGGCATTCAAATCATATTGCCTTTGAATAGCCTTGTACTGCATCTATGTGCAATGATGATTCAAATGACAAAAATAGTGTTCTTTGTTTTTTTAATAAATTATTTTCTTCTTTTATTTCATTTTTTGGCCCCTTATTTAAGTGAAAGAATATAAATTTCCTATTTCTTCAATCATTACAAGCTCTCCTTGTGTGTTTCATCTTTGACTTTCCTTAATATCTATAGGATTATTTTATTAAGAGCTAATTGTAACATATGATGAAATTTTTGATTATTTGTTAAAATAGTTTACGATGACAAAAGCGGACATACATGAAATTTAGATCATGCAGATGGTTCTAACATCAGAGATTGATGGCAGGTGGCTGCAGGACACCTCTATGCCTACTTTCATTAACTCTGTTGGCTAATTCTATTATTTTGCCATTTTCTAGTTCTGAGTAATATCTATAGTTCTGATGTCCTCTCCTTCAACCAGTAAACAATATGAGATTTGCTATGCACCACATGAAAACTTTAACAGCGCTCCATTTTTTTTGTCCCACCCTTGTGAAGTTTATTCCCCCCATCAGCACAGAGCAGTGTGGCAAAGGCAAGGGCTGTTACAGGCAACCAGAGGGATGCACAGAGCCCCAGTGTCTGTACATTCTCACCTGGACCAGTGATGCCAAGAGTGTCACCTTTGAACTTGGAGGTTTGACCAATGGGGCAGCTGACAGCTATGTGGCTGCTGCCCTCTCTGATGATATCTATGTGGTATGTTACAGTTACACTCCTTACACTGCAATGCGGTACAAAAAGGAAATTTGATAAAGAAAGAGATGTTACAGTTACAACATTTAATGTTCAGGATTATGGCGTGTTGTCAATGGTAGTAATGTTGAGGAAATCACTCTGTTATGTCAACAGGTTTTTAAAAGTCACAAAGTTTGTAATCGTCTGTTAATTTATTTGATACAAGTTTCAAATTGATGTGCATTCGGCCTTCACCTGCTTGATGTAAAGGAAGATATAAAAGGAATACATTCTTCGAAATATGGTTCTATAGAAACATGTTAAAGATATCATGAAAAAAAAATCAAGAAAAAATTACTAGAACACTAACACTAACAAAGCAAATAATAAAAGCAAAAGTTATATATTGAGGACATATCACAAGTGTGGAAAACATTTTATCGACTGTTTTATATGGATGGGTGGAGGGAAATAGAAGAAGGGGTAGAAAAAGAAATATATGGCTGGATAACATGAGGAATAGACAAACATAAAGAATGTACATAGTGGGGTGGACATATGCAGAAACAGAACGAAATGATGGAGAGAAATTGTCAGGAAATAATCTCGAGAACCTACTTGACTTGATTTGACTGCTCAGCATTGAAATCCTAATGCATAGCATAAATGTATCAAACTTGGAATTCCTATTCTTATGCACCATTCAGAACTTGCATGACTTTCCATTACACTGCAAAGCGATATAAATTGGACTAAAAAGTAACCAAACGGTAAAGAAACATGAAATGAAATATAAGTTGTTTTATACTTTTCATTCCAAATATTAAGAATATGAAATGTTTTATTTATGTTGTGTAGAGTTTACATCAATGCAAGTTTGACCAGTGGTCATACTATCCAAGGTGAGTTGTGAAAATGGTCATAATGGTCCCCCTTTCCATGAGCTAACTAACTAAAATGTTGATTTGTTACAGAAAATTATGAAGTATAATTCTCCATTTTCTTTCAGGGAGACGATACTGTGTTTGTTTGTGCTCACAATTTGTATTATGAGACAACTGAGGTGTATGTCGGAAGTCACAATGACGACTATGAAACCCATGTGATGCCCAAGTATGAAAAAGTTCTCATAAACGGCAAACAGGTTCGAGCATTTTTTTAATGTTTCTTGCTTTATGTTTTGTGTAGTTCACACTTGATTCTATTGCAAAAAAAAAAAAGTAATCCTGAGATTGTTGAAAAGTGCCTCTGATATTTATTTATTATTTTTTTTTTTTTTGTTTCCACACGCAGGAAAGGGGTGGCAATTATTACAAAACACTGCTTGTCAATGAAGAAGGCTCACACCAGTACAATCGCCTTCGATGTCGCTTTACAGTGAACAGAGATTTGACTCATTATAACAAAATGCTCAAATCCATCAGGAGAGGCCCAGTCCATCTGATCATGTCTCATGGCTACGCTGATGACGGTAAGGATAGAATTCTATGGACTGAATTAGTATGGTTTGCTTTTGCTGTTGTTGACCTGCCAAGAAATTATTCATACAGCATCAAGCACCAAGTGGGCTTTTTTTTTTCTCTGGCAAGCCATGAATGACGTGAAACCAAATAGGACAGCAATATATCTCCATGTTCGTTATCAAATAAGTTAAATTGATTAATTGTGGATCTCAGATGACTTGAGTCTTTGATAAGACACAATCAGCCCTCCCTTTTACCAAACAAGATGGATTTATATTATATGACTTAACTCATTGGAAATTGACTTTGTATTCTGTATGTATATGTGTATGTATTATATAATTGATGAATTATTTTTTTTTTTTTCAGGTGAACCTAAACCTCTTGGTGTGGGTCATGATGAATTCCCCCACACAAGTGAAGGCAAAGTGGATTTCACTCGTTATTCTAACTCTGATGGGAGAGCCACATACCCTCTGGTCAAAGCTCATGGTATGTCCTTGTCTAGACTAAGAGTTATCAAGTATAATTGGGAATAGAATTAATAATTATGTAAAAACATCAAGGAAGCAGTTTGATACTGTTTTAGGAAATGGTTGTTGAATTAAAATATACAGGTGTGAATATGGGATGAAATAACGAAAACAAAAAATAATCTGGTAACAGAATTTTCCAACCTGTATGGATGTCTGAATTTGAAATATTTTACAAGCTACATTATTTTTCATGTTTTGATTGAAATAATATTGCTTCATATTTCTAAACGTGTCAAATACCAGGAATTTTGATGATCCTTGCCTGGGTCTTGTTCTCCTCTGTGGGAATGCTGCTGGCCAAGTACTACCAGCCTATGTGGCCTGAGAAAAGGGTCAGCGAAAGGAAATACTGGTTCATGGTACTTATAACTCATATTTCAATAGTTTTGTTTCCGTTTATTTTTTTTTGGGGGGGGACATTGTTTTGTTTGTTTGTTTGTATTATTGGGTTGTTGGTTTTTTTTTATAATTGTGTCAATAATTTGTCCCCTGTTTATTTGCAATTTTGCCCACTGAATTGTTAATTAAGATCGTCACACAAGCCTGTGGATATGATAAAAGTGGAATTGTGGAAAGGTAGATCCGTCTTCAAACCAGAACTAGTACAGACATGCATACTTTCTTGTGGAATCGGAAAATTGAGCTATTTTGCAGTGCCTATGATCTGTACATTTTTTAAGTGATTATCCCTCGTTTTCTAATGATGCTGCTATGTCAGCATTTAATGTCTGGCTACGTGTACTTGATGATGTAATGATTGTTCACCTCACTATTGCAATTGAAAAGCAGCACTGGGGACTTTAATAGTGGACATGTAGTATTATATGATAATATTAATTCTAGTTATTAATCATCGGCATTATTATTATTACTAATAGTTATTATTATTATTATTATTATTATTATTATTATTATTATTATTATTATTATTATTATTATTATTATTATGGTGCCGTTTTTACTATTAATTGATGTTATCATGTTTTCTCAATAGGGTCATTTCCAGTGCATGACCATGGTGTTCATTCTTGTCATCATTTCCGTCATTTTGATCTTTGTTGAAGCTGATGGCTACACTAAGGTATGTAGTAGAGCTGCGTAAACTTGATGCTATTATGTCATTGGCAGACTGTTATCTCGCAGTCATTACCATCAATTATTGTGTTGCAGTAAATACAAGTGATGCTATATTACTTTGTGGCTTATTTTGTTTTGTTTTGTTTTTTTCCCTTTCCCAGTCAATTCCTGTTTATATTATATGACCATGGTTATTATTAGCAATATAAAACACTAATTTTAGAGTTTCGCTATTATTTGAATGTGAAGTGCAAAGATTTTTTTTCCACTAGAGTGTATTTTGTAATTTTTAGTGTTAGTGAGCTGCTGAAATATGATTTGTGCAAGAAAATAAGAAAACAGTTGTTACTAGTTATATTTGTTTTGACAGTAATTATCCAGTGATTTGTAGTAAATATAATTATTCATGCATCATTGTTACTGGTGATAACTTTTGGAGATGGTTGGATGGCACCTTTGGTAGGGTCTACTTCTGTTTGATATTTTGCCTAATCCTTTAATCTTGTTATTATTCCCAAGCACACTACATTTCCAAATTATTTTATGTGTTCTATTTACAACATACACATTTTTTACTGGTTTACAAGAATGGTTTTTGTGCATATCCCATCCCAACCAGGCCAATGATTTGCCGTACAGAGCCCATCCCATCCTTGGCATCATCATCCTGATCTGTGTCCTCATTCTGGTACGCTTCATCCCATCTTTTCCTGTTATTGTATAAGCACTGATACTGAGTTGAAGACATGAGCAAATTCTCATTTACTTAAGAAAATAAATGCAGTTCAATTTTGATTTTGAATTTGAATTAATTTTTTTTCAGGATTTGAAGCATTAAGTTAGGACAACTCTTCTATGTCACTGAATGTTATACAACTCAATAACAAATCTCAAAGTTTAAAAAAAGTATATATGAGTCGAGTTACTGTTACTTGTATCAAAGAGTGCTTTTTAATCAATGTTATCCCTGTAACCAAGATATTTGGTCAGTGCTTGGTGCAATTGATATCAGTAGGAGCAAATCATTATTTGTATTTCCCTGTATATGATGTAATGTTAATGTATCATTCTGTTTTGTCAATGCAGCCACTTGTTGGATTACTGAGACCTGCTGTCGGCCACACATGCCGACCTGTCTTTAACTGGCTTTACTGGATTTTTGCAACTATTGCCAATATCTTGGCTAGTGAGTAAACCTATTTGAATGGACATCGGTTGTTTTCCATCACCGTATAATTTTTTTTGGCTTTGCTTTTGAACAGCTTAAAAATAAACTGACATAAAGGGAAGTTAATGATAGGGTAGTAATACTTTTACAATTCCTCAATTTTCCTGGATGACAGAAACAGAAGGGATTGTTAAAATAGCACACATTGTTATGCTGTATTTTTTAAGGTAGGCATAGTTTGTCCATCAGGATGTCAGGGTGGGCCAAACAATGCAATTTTAGAATAGGTTTTTCAAACATGTTTGAGGTTTTTTAACCCATTACTTGACATGGTAAAAAACAGTCCCGTCTTGACAATGCGCCCGATCTTGCCCAACGATAGGAAACACTGCTGGGTTTGTTTTTGAGGTCAATTGGGGGTAGAAATGCATTAACTATGCCTTCTTCTGTTCAAACCCATGTTGGCAATGAATCAAAGAGAAAGAAGCTCTGTAAAGAATGAAAATAGTAAACCTTAGGTGATTTTTTTCAAAACAAACGATTATTTTGTGTACATAAATGATAAAATGATCATGATGGCTTTTGAATTCTTGAATTCTTTGTAGAATTAGCAGCATTTAGTGGTCTCAGATGATAAAAAATGATAATGATGGTAATGAATCGGACATTTATGTTAATTTGTTTTAATATTTTGATTATTGTTATCATTTTAAACAAAGCATAACGCATTTTCTTTCTCCTTTTCTTCAACTTAAGTATGTTTTTTTTGGACACTGAACAATATACAACACAGACATAATATTGTACATCAAATTAAAGCGAAATTGTCCTGAACATTGTGGTATTTTTTATGTTGTAGTAGTTTGAAAAGTAAGGCCACAATTCATTTTTTATGGTAGTATTCTATTTTTTGGGGGGCACAGCAGATTTACATCCTGAAAAATTTGAGTATATTGACATACTTAGCCTTGTCAAGTAAATGGGTTAATTTGCACATCATCACTTATCTGTGTCAAGATTGTTTATGAAATGATGATAATGTAGATTTCGATATTTGATGTTCAAACCCATTGGCTTTGATGATTGCAGTCCCCAACATCTTCATTGGTATGGATTTCGGTAAAGCGATGGTGCCTTGGTGGGCTACCTGGATCCTGGTCATCTGGGTCATCTTCCACATCATTGTTGAGGTAACCCTGGAAATTCATCAGTGCATGACCCACAAGAAAAACAAAGGTCAGTCTTTTGTTATAAATGTATCTAATTGTGTCTGAATTTCAACAATTAAAAAGAAAGGTAGATAATAACAGAAGGAAAAGAAAACATAAACGTCTTATTTGAAACACTCTTGTTTTAGAATTTTCCAGTTGAAAGTGAAGTTAGACTCTTCTTCTTCTTCTTCGGTGTGTAGCAACCGATCTACATTTAGCATGAAATTACACACACAGAGCACATACAACAACATGAAATTATAGTTCTAATGAGTTAAACAAAGTTACTAATCTTTTAAAAGTCTCGGTACAATCAGTCTCTGCTGCTTCTGATGGGAGGTTACTTTATGAATTTCGAATTGTGACCTAAATTTCATCAACCTTTATAATGCCTTTTTCTCACTGTAAAAATATTTTTCGCTACAGTATAATGACTGCCTAGTCACTAGTAACATGGTTGATTTAAAGCCTTTTGGAAAAGTTCCGGATATCATGATTTTGAGAGTAAACGGTCATGGTTCTGTGTCAGTATTTTGCCATCACTTTTGTTAGGAGGATTGAGGGACTGTTTACGGATGTATGTCTGTATTGTCAGCCACTAGTGTTTGCTGTCTTGTGCTTCTTCACATTAGATGTGTCCAGTGGAAACCTGGCCCATCACCAAGGCCCTACTATTTATGACGTTAAACGGTGCAAGTTATATATGTCTAGACATGGCAAATGACAAGCTGAAGAGTGTTCAGATATATATATATACACCCACCCCCCCCCCCCCCACCCCCCATGCCACTTTCAATACATGCAGAAAGTACTGTGTGAAATTGTGAATTTCATGCTGTTGTTTTCAGGGTACTTGAACATATTTTTTAATGTAATGTTGATGAAATATATTTTGTTTTTAAAAATCTAGAACGCAGAAAGAAATATGAACTGTTAAAGAGAGATTACCCCAAGCAATACCACCCAAAGCCTGAACCAACCGTAAGTAAAGGATTGAACTTCCTCGCAATGATATCATTTTTGGATTAATTTGCTGCATTAAGTGCTTGTGTCAGTAATGATATCGATAATAAGAGTACTATTAGAACAGTGAATTTGGAAGAAGTCTCTTTGAATAAAATGAGAGACAACATTTCAAATTAACGGTAAAGTGAACACATCTTGTTATTTTTTAGTCCAAGGGTTGTGGAATGGATAAAATTAATTGCTTTGTAGAATGTTAGAGCTACGTTTTCCTCTTAGTCTTACTATTAGCAATAGTTTACTGTTGATCTCACTGGTGATTAGTTTTGATTCATCTTTTATCATTACTTTCTTATTTTAGGGTCGCCGATTCAAGCGGTTCATGCTGATGCTTCATCTGATTGTCACAATCCTGATTGTTCTCATCATGGTCATCATCATCGCTGTCTCCTAATTATTTATTTATGATATTTTTTTAAGCAACGGAAGTAACGATCTGATCATGTAAACCCTCTTCTTAGTAATTGACTGTGAAAATGATTGCTATCCAAAGTATACAGTCCAAGAAATGTATACCTACTACTATTCAATTTACAATGCTAACAAAAGGATTTCGCTTTTTTGTTTTGTTTTATTACGTAGTTGGAAGTGGGAGATCGGATCATTGCAGTGTTGTTGACAAATCATGTATTCAGTAGAAAAGAGGAAGAAAAGAAGAAAGAAAAGAATCAGCATTTTAGAATTGAAGAATAGTCAAATCTGTGCTGATTCTTCCTTAACCTAATCCTTAAGTGTAATTTTAAATGTGATAGAATAGATTTTTAAAAGTAAAAAGTTTAAAATTAAGGATTTGTTGCAATTACTTTATAAAACACCATCCGTTTTTGACTAATGACATTTTCTGGATGAAATAGCATCAAGACAATTATAGAACTGACATGGCTTTATTTGTATGACACATGCTTGGTGAAATTTTAATGCAAGGCTATACTATAACTAACTTAAACAAATCATTCCTGTAATGTAAAGTAGCACAATATGATGTATATTAGCTAAATCTTTCAGTTACGTTCTATTTAAGACTGAAGAGACGGGAAGAAAAAGACTGATGAAAAAAAAAGAAAAGGACAAATTAAAAAATTAATCAAGAATTCTCTTGAATGTTTATTTATGTTTCTGACTGACAGTGGAGTGAGATGTTACGTATTTAGCTTTGCCTTGGGAAAGTTCTTTTGTGTTGTGTGTCTAAGCATTTATACGAAACAAAGGTTGTGTAATCTCAAAATCAGTACATGCATAGGGTGTAGAAGGGAAATATGATTCACATTGTATGTATTTGTCGTGGTTGTGTTAACAAACGGATGACATCTTCCAATATTGCTGCTAATAAGGATTTTCTGTGGATTCATTTTTGAATGGGTTTTTTTTTTTCCTTTAATTCTTACTCGTCATGCTTATCTGTCGGCTGCAATATAATAATGACTCGGTCTAATGGGTTTGCTATGAATGTGTTATTCTCTTGTTTCTGTTATCATATTGGTCTGGAATAGTCAATAAGATTTTAATGTGCCTTAATTTCAAATTGAGATTATACCCATCTGTTGAAGCTACAATACTGCTGCTAAAATTGCTATTCTTGGAATCATGTTGTCATATTTTTGAGATAGAATAGCAAACAATGAACCATAGTAGTTGCGTGATTATTATATCTATTGTAATGTGTGTGAAAGATTACTTGATTATTATATCTATTGTAATGTGTGTGAAAGATTACTTGATTATT
>JAUELH010124073.1:0-12176 GCA_031471375.1 Hermissenda crassicornis | reverse complement strand
GAGAGAGAGAGAGAGAGAGAGAGAGAGAGAGAGAGAGAGAGAGAGAGAGAGAGAGAGAGAGAGAGAGAGAGATTGGCCATGCCCAAATGAGAGGTAAATCCCTGTGGTCAGGTGACTACCTTCCACAATTTCAGGGAAGACATGGATGTTGTTGATGCCCGTGTCGATAGTGGGGCGGACGTCTCCCCGGGGAGTAAATCCCACAAACATTCCACGCTGTTTGTGCAACTGCATTGTAAAGTAGCCCTTGTCCTTGTGCTTCTCCACCAGGAAGTGTGAGTCTTCATTACGACTGCCCTGGTGGGGAAAAATAATATCAAAGCTCATTACACAAGGTTTGTTTGTCTGTTTGTTTGTTTGACAAAAGAGAGCATATTGACACATTATAGGTCACCATACAGTTCTGTGAAATAGTAGGATGACAGGATTATTTAAAAGTGGGAAGAGAAGTAGTAGACCCTACCGTACCAGAGGTGCCCTCCAACCACCCGCTGCTTACACAAGGTTTGCAAGTCTCTTAAAATGTTTCAATAGGCAAAGCTACAGATACCAACACACCTCTACCCCAAACAGGACTCACCCAAAAAGTTGTGTATTGTAACACCAAACGCGTCACCATTACTGTGTAACAATGTGACAGCATGTGTGATCGCTAATTTCAAAATACTACTTGAGTACTTGAGTACATGAGTACACACTATGTACTTTGATATTGTAATATGTAATAATGCCTTCAAATAGCACCATATCCACCTAGTGCTCTATGGTGCTTTACTGTACTGTGGCAAAGACAAATTCAGATACTAGAAAATTAACACAATAGCACACAATACCAATATGATATGGGACAGTGGGCTCATCACCTGCTTCTCTTAAATCTTGATGCAAGGCAATTACAACGTATTAATGCTATGCTATCCTTAAACTGCAATGCGGTACAAAAAGGAAATTTGATAAAGAAAGAAAGACCAATATAATAATAATAATAACAATAAATGTAATTTATCTGCTATATAGTGCATTTTCAAAATTACATACTGCTCAATGCACTGTACGCTTTATCAGAAAGACATTTCAACAGTTTTACAAATGTGTACCTACATACAATTGTTAAGTGACATTTATAGTATAGATCATCGAAAAGTAGTTGTAAATATGAATGTTTTAGTTTGGATTTAAAACTGTGAATACTGGAAGCCTCTCTGAGATTTTTTATAAAGAATTCCACACCTGTGGCCCCCCTAAAAGATTTATATCTAAATATAGCATTATGACAAGAAAATGTACCATTCACCAGAGTTTGAAATATTGACAGAATTATTTATATCAAATTTTATGGATAAATATTGCTATGAATATGAATACAATAAAAATGAAACTAGATACAGGCAATGTGTAAACAGTACAGTGACGAAGGTTCACACGGAGATCCTCCGTAAATTAACGACTCCTTATCAATTCCACACCACAATGTAAAGTCGTGAATACATTCAATGTCAATGGTATACGACAAAAACCAATCAAATCTTAATTCATCTGTCAAATGTGAGCGAGGCATCCAGAGATAATATGTCTGGTTACGTTTGAATGAGATGACAAATAAAACATGTATCAACTTTGGCCTAGACCAAGAATGAAAGTCATTTCCTTCTCCTTTTACTTTAATCATAAGCTTGTCACTAATCAACTACATTCATTTCAATTGAGTGGTTAAAGATCAGAAAAGATCTAGTCACAGAGTTGAACAAACGAAATGTTTAGTAGTTGTAGCTCTATCCCATGCCTCTATTTCAGTGTAGGTTTAAACAAAAACATGAATCACATCTGAAAATAAATAACAACATGAAGAAAATGTGTCAAGCATGTGTTTGAGTTGAAAGGTTAGGGCTAGGGTTGAGCTATGAGGCAACACATCTAGTACACATGCCAAGGCATTCCTTGAGTTGTGGAAACAATGAATACACTGCTAGGATTCAGGCTCCTCTTACTGGGTCAGGAGATAGCAGATTTTATTGGGTGTTCTGGTGTCCATTGATTTTGACGATGTAAATTCAGGCTCCTCTTACCACTGGGACAGGAGATAACAAAGTTTATTGGGTGCTTTTGATGTCCATTGGTTTTGACGATATAAATTTGTTCAGTCATTTTGGATACGGCATGTCTGTACTAAATGAATCAAGAGGCCAGATTGACTTGAGCCATACCAAACACAAGGCCAATCAATGACAAGCTACTTATGATTGATAACCTTCAAGACATCATCAGAAAAATTCTTCTCACGAGTGTGTCAAATAACTGCTAGTATACCTGTGCTGAATTTTTAGGCTGCCATGCAAAAATGTGCTGATAGAAGTCTGTGTGTGTATGAAAATATGAGTGGTGCCATAAGAAAGCCATACTATTTTTAACACTGTTTATTATTTGTAGCCACATTTAAGATTTTTGAGAAACACTTCATGTTCAGAAAATTCTCGATAAGAATAATGCAGTCTCTTGTCAAATCTCTTCATATTATATACAAAACTTTTCCAATTTCCAATCAACTTTGAGTGACACATATTTATATCTTTCAGAATGTGATCAATTTCATAACTATCCAAGTCAATTAGATTCTTCAAGATTTGATATAGATCCTTCATTGGTAAGATACCTTTTCAAATGCATTTCATTCAAAACGCTTTAAGATTTAAGATACAAAAAAACATAGAAAAGTCAGTGTACCAAAAATATGAATATGCATAATATAAATTGAAGAAATTTCCCAATAGTGCATGAGGAATAAAAGCGTGCTGGGACAAAGACGTCACAGGAATATCACACACAAAAAGGGTGCTCTTTCTGAGGAGAGTCGGAGAGGGGAGGGAGACTGCAAAGCCACCACAAAAAGCTGAACTAAGGAAAAAAACTAATTTACCTCTTATTGTCTTACAATGGAATTAAAATTGTATACAATCTTCATTTTTTTTAATAGTGCAAGATAAAAATTTTCTATACATAATTCAAATTAAAGATTTTAATCATTATATTCAATGGAGTTCTTTTTAAATTAAATATTTTCTCTCATTTAAAAGAAATTTAGCAGCCAATGCTAAAACAGATGTAAAAGATTGCCTTCAAGGATTAAATCATTCAGAATTCTGTCTCTTACTTCATTCATTCCTTCAGTGGAAGATAAGGATTTGCATTCTTTATTTAAACACTGTAAGGATGTGTGAATACAACTAAACTGAAGCAATATTCAAAGCATGTTGCACACCAATTATCATGCTACAGTCAAAGGTCAAAACAGAGAAGGTCCCCCACCAGGAAGCAAGCAACACTACGGCCTCACCTCTTCATCAAATCTATCCTAAAAACATTTTTACAAGAAAAGAATCGAAAGGCAAGGTTAAAAAAATAATAACAACCAAATAAATCTTAAACAGTAAAGGAACTCTACAAGCAAATGCATATACAAATAACAAAGATGCAGTCTGAAGAGTTTGTGTACAGGCAGGCATTCAAAAGTGTGCACTGATGCCAGTCGGTGTATTTCGTGATTTTTAGGAGTTGTTTTAAAACAAATTATAATTTTGTCACACAAGTTGTTTTTCAAAATGAAACATCAAATTTGAGACATGTTATAAGAAAGTGTTGAGCATGACCAAATGTTTCATTGAGTGATATTCCTAGTCTGTAAGATCACAGCAGTGTGGGTTACATCACTGACAACAGAAACACAACTGTCCACATAATGAGAATGATTTAACCAATTTCATGCAGTGCATAGTCGTGGTTGTTGTTGTTGCTGTTGTTGTGGTTGCTGAGGGTTTTTCTGCAGTTGTTGTTGTTGTTTTGTTTGCAGGTCTTTCTATATTATATTTTCCTAAATCAGGTCACTTACATAATAATTTTACACTCTCTCTCTCCCTCTCTGCTCATGAGATAGAAATGAGTAATGTCCTTTCATTAAAGTCAATCAAATTCTGTAGGTCATATAGCACTGAGAAATAGTAATAAACTAAAAGACTGCACAGGATAGACCCTACCAGAAACTTAGCAGTTGTTTGTTTGGGTTTTTTTATTTCTTTGTGCAAAGAGAGCACATTGGCAAAATGAAAGTAATGTTGTGTTGTGAAATGGGCAAATAGAATGAATTCAAATACTAAACGGAGGTAAACCCTATGACAAAGTTAACATATTATTACAACTACCAGCTACAAACATTCATACTACTGATCATCTAAGACTAAAGATAAATGAACTAAAACTATTCAAAAAACTAAATGTAGCACAGAAACAGAAAATTCAGCTCCACAGTATGGATAAAGAGTTGCTCATGGCAACTAAGATAAAGTAATGAAATTCTCACTCGTAGTGTTTTAAAGCAAGTCAAGAATTAAGGGAGTTTCCCCAATCTATTATCAGCACTAAAACAAATTGTATAGAAAGCCAAGGAGTGCTATGAGTGGTTTATACACTTTTAAGAGAAAAAGGCCTTCATCTGAAAGAATGGAGACAGCTAGGGAAAACAATTTGAAAGACGAGATATTTGGATTTTAAAAAACCTGACAGTTTTTGGAGAAAGGGAAAGTGTGAAGAGTTGCTTTGATTGGATTTGCACTCACATTGCAATCAAACTTTCCATCCTTCAGTCTGAGATAGAATCCTGGGTAGATCATACTCTCAAACATTCGGATTCCTCCCTCTTCTACTTTGTGAACACGAAAATGTGCTGCCCGATTGCATCGGCCTGTTGCATACACTGTCTTGTCGTGGTCCACGCTGATGGCTTGGATGTTGGAGGTCCGTAGCATGACCACACCTCGGTGCCTCATTACTCCCTGACAGAAAAAAAAAATTGTTTTATATTCATTCCTTTTGTATAAATTTCTTATTCCAAAACTCTGTTAAACTTGGGACAGCATGCTACTTGATATTTCACAATCTGTTAGAAACACATTGTAATGATTTCCTTTTGAAATATTGTTTTTGAACATATGATTTCTTTTAATGTTTTTTTAACTTGAGACTGAATACAAAAATGTATTGAATCTTCCGAAAGATACATTAATGAACAGCTGTGACCAATTTATATCAATGAAACAGTAACATACATCAGTATTGGATACTCAGGGTGATATAAAATGTTCAGAAAGACTGAGATTTACCCTAGCGTAGACATGAAACCGTTTGGCCGGGTCTTTGTCAAGGAAGGATCTCGAATCACCAAGCTTTCCATTTTCTTGTAGTGTGATGAATTGCAACGGAGCTTTTGCTGCCTCCAACATGACGGTCCGGTCTGGTTGGACATGGACACGGAACTCGCACTGCGGCCCCCCACGTCCCTGCATCACAAAGCATTGTAAACCATTAGTAACGTCTTTGAATTAAATAGAAATACATTCATCATCTGTTTCACCTGTTTCATTATTTCAGCCAACTGGGAAGAGAAAATATGTTTTTAACATTTGAAAAACAAAAAGAAAGCATTAGATCAAGACGGCTGGAGGAAATTGATCCGACAAAATCCTAATAGATTAAAAAGGCACCCTATACATTAAAGAATAATATGATAGAAAATCTGTCAAAAAATAATAATAACTTTCAGAATTTGACTTTTAAAATTTCAATCATGATCATCATCAAACACAGAAAAAAATCTTTTTAATGAGGCAAATTGTCCTAAGAAACCTAGAAAGTAAAAATACAAAATCAATGCAACAATTTTTTACTTATCAATAAAAACTAACCTGTCCTGAAATTTTCCCATGATCGACAGCTAAATGAAAACTGCCATTGAGGAGACTAGTAAATATCCGAACCATTGGTTTCTTGGAAGACACAATAAAAGTTGCTGGAAAAAAAAGCAAACCCAGTTTTCAAATTAAGATTGTTCATTTTAAGAGAACACATGGACACAATGAGGTTATATAGTGCTGGGAAATAGTGAAAATAGGTTTAGTTAAGAGTGATCAGAAGCACACCCTACCAATGGTGTCATTCAAACACTCAATTTTTCAACTTAAAATTCAAGAATAATAATATTTGATTCATGCTTCATTTTCAGATTACTTTTTCCAGAGAGCAGGTACCCATTTACACGTCAGTAGGGTGAGACAAATGGAGTAAATTCTCTTTCCAAAGGAAAAATACACAGTGCTGATAGCGGGGCTCAAACCTAGTTTGGCTAGTGACAGCTATTTATTTTTTCCATCTTTTTTTAATGGTTTATTGGTAATGCCTACATTTCCTCCTTATACAGCTTTCAGTGTTGTAAGGCTGTCACTAAATTTTTCTCTGTCTCGGGATTATTTTTCATCATTCCAAACCTTTTTAGAACAAAAAGCAAAACATGAACAAACGTTCTTCCAAACCATTTGGTCGTAGATAAAACAAAAGAAAGTTATAGTGCATTTTGTGAAGGGCCTTTTGTTTTTGTCAAGGGGCGGAGGTAGCTTGGTTGGAAATGGGTTAATGAATTCCATGTTTCATATAATTTTGCGAAAATTCATTATTATAAAATATAAAATTTACAAGAGAAATTAGTTTTCCCCACATTCAATATGATACAATAATATAAGCAATGACAATTTTCATCCTGCTCTCTCCATGTACAGATTCAAAGATTAATAAGTTGTTTTTTTACATTTTCAGAACACCTCTGGGATTTAATGTATACTTACAGCCACTGTCACTTTCTTCACCAAGACCGTCAACGGTTCCATCAGATTTGACACGTAATGCTTTGCCAGTCAACATGGAAATAAACATCACTTGATTCCTGTTTTCAAATTTCCATTTTTCATATTCCCACTGAAAAATAAAAAAGAGATGATTTAAAAAATATGGGCTGCAGGATTAGTCCACAGAATCAGACAGAATGTATGAAGACATGCAATTGAGGCTAAGAATGGAAGTGGATGAAATAACTGTCACTCATATCATGCATAACCCAAAACATACTCACATTTCGCTTCTCAAGAATGTCCTCCATATATTCATCCTGGACTTTGAGTTCACGCACAATTTTACCGTCGTCTTCTCCTTCATCCAGCCACCTGATAAAAATAAATCATTTTTTCTTGTAATCAGTAAGAATTCTGCAATTATCAACAAGTGATCAATATATTTCAAATAATTCAAGGAAATTCAAGTGATGAACATTTTAAAAACTTAATAAGCTATTTAGATCAATTCATTGTAAATAATTTATAGGATTGATCTTTGAAGAAATATATGCACGATTTCTTTTGCAATGATAACTCTCAATCTGTGAGCAGTTTGTTGTCTGAAAAAACAACAACTGGATCTCACAGCCTTTTGATTCTTACCTGCCACAATAAAAATGATAAACTTCATGAGCTTTTGCCTCAGGCTCCTGAATGCTTACTTTCTCCAGGTACCAGCCCTCTCCTGTTAAAACATAATTAAAAATTGTGTCTGAATGTCTTGAATAAGATATAAAAGTGTTCACTGTTATCATTATGAATGTTATCATAACAAAGACCAGTCGAGTATCATTCAATATAAAGTTATTCTTAAACTCAAAGAAGCAGAAATAATTAGAACAAATCTTTGTCTCTATGTTCTTTGATATACTTTGATAACACCATACACCCTCTAATTTTATGACACTATTCACCCTCTTCACAACAGACACACAAATGACATCAATATAACAAACCAGGAATGGTTCCATCATGGCCAACGATGACTTTCTTCAGATGACCCAGCGATACGGCTTCCACCATGAAATGATTTGTCTGTCCCTTGTTAAATGCATGTTCTTTGTTTGTGATGTACATCTGTCGTATTCCAGAGTCTCCTCTGTCACCGTAAATGGTGAGGTAGACGTTAGCTGATGTGCCACCATTCCATAAGTCTCCAGTCACAACAGTCACTTCATATTTGATTACTGCAATTAGAAAATATAAATATATTCTTGGTCATCTGTTAGACAGTAGCATTGTCTTGTCTCGATCAACAATGGAGCTGTTATGAGGTTGTATGCTGTTTGCAAAAGAAGTGTGGACAAAAATGTATTTTGATCTATACCAAAACCAAATCCAAAATGAGCGAAATTATTCCAAGATGAGGAAACAGATGATTCCATCAACACTTCTGCAATGATTTCAGACATTGTAGACTAATGAAAAGAATCGTTTCAATCAACTCTACATTTCTCAATCCTGACGTTTCTTTTACTGTATTGTCAGACAGGCTGCATGCCTCATCACCAATGGAAGAATAAATAAAAACAATAAAGAGATAAATCTTTCATTGGTGCTGCTGACACCAATATATGCTGAGATATGACCTGTATAGATCAACATAGCATTACTAAGGGAAGATTAAAAAGCAAAAAACAAAACATTATCATAATTTTCCTTTGCAAAATAATATCCGACGGACGATGGTCAAATGATAGGCAGCACTGTTTTCTAGTAATGTCAATCTTATTTTCTGAGATCTGTCCAGGTGTGCGCGTCACCAATTAGGCGTAACTTTCTCACATCTGACTTCTACTATTGGGGAGGGGCGTGGATTCATTGAGAGACCATCCATCTTTTTGGCCCTGTGGCTGAATCGTCATTTATGATCACGTAAAATAAAATTTGCAGTTTAGTCTCATTGTGAAAAAGGAGACTTGACATTAAATTTACTTGGCAAATGAGGTTCTCCACGTCTTGCAGCAGGAATTTCACGACAAATTTCATTGTCATCTTCATCTCTGGCCATCCATCGCCGACAAGGGAATGCTAGAGATTCATCTGTGTCAACATCTCTCATTTTTATCTGATGTTGAAATGGAAGTAGTTGATCAAGTTAAAAATTAACATTTATATCTGAGATATGCAAAGCTTTTTTGTACAGTTTGTTATCAGGCTAATCAGTATTAAATGAAAGATTTATACATAACAGGTAATAATTTCAATGGTTTTATATAATTTGGACCTATGCCACAACCATAATTGTTTCACACTTCCCTTCCAACATGATAAATTATATTAATTTTTTTTAATTGAAGGAAAATGCTGAAACTGTTTGACAAAAAAAAAAAAATTGGACTGACCTCATCGCAAAACCATCCAGGTGATGCACCAGAGTCATCGTGAGAAATTCTGACTTTGTAGACTTCCCCAATATTTGCACCAACACTTATCTGTGTGACAGAAATATGGAAAAGACATGAAATGGTTATTCTCTGATACAATGTTATTCAAAAGAAATTATTTTTCTCTGACATGATTATTCTTGTTTGTTTGTCATTGGACCCCTTGTATACCACCAGTCACATGTTGAACTCCAAATGGTGTACACATCCAGACGCCTGCAAGGAAGATATCACCCATTGCCCCAACTTTCACTGGATTATCTATGGATCTGGAATTTATGCTGAGCAGATGATGAACCTACTGCGCAGAGAGGTATTTATTATTATTGGTCAATTATATGCAGTAAATTTTTTATATGCAAACCCAAAAAAAAAAAAAATTGGAATTAAGCTACACAGAGATGGTTATTCAAAGATATGATTCAAAGATTATTTTGTGAAATGATTACGTACATCAAATTCATCCATTCGACCAGGTTGGAATTTCACACCATCTGGGTAACCTAGAGGAAGAGGCCCAGAGTTTCCCTTGTGGCCATAGACTGTTATTGTGACTTGCCCACTGGTGCCTGCTCTATCCAGGTCATTGGTGCTGCACCACACTTTCCAATTGCCTCCTGAAATAGTGTGTAGACCACATGCTGTCATTGCATAGTTTGTGTGATAATAAATACAAGAGCTACTAACCCTTACTACATCCAAAAAAAACAGAATTGTCTCAAGAATATACCGCATATGATCTCTTTTCTTTTACTTTAATTAGTTAGAGTACCCTAGTCTGTCTTGAGATTTTTGATGAGTTTTCTCTTCCCATTTATTATTTAGAGTGCCCTAGTCTGTTTTGAGATTTTCTATGTGCTTTCTCTTCCCATACAAATGTTACACAATCAGATATGAACTTACTTGTTTTCAACATTCTGTCTCTCCTCTTCTTCAAGCGACTTGCCACATCATCTGTGCGGGTACCAACTCTACTTCTGATGTAAGGAGAGCTCCCTCCTGTCTCTGGTTCGAGTTCAAATCCAACCATGCCCTTGAACGGCTGTTTGTCTGCCGCTACTAGCACATCTGGTCCATGAATCAAGCCGTTCAAATTTGTAACCTGACATAAAAAAACAAACAATTGAACCATTTTCATTTCTTTTAAATTTGGCAATTAAAATATGGAGACAAGCTTCGACATCCACTGTGTTAGAAATAAAAAATTGCCCTTGTTTTGCTTTTTGTATATTTGCAGAAAATGAGACAGCATTCATTAATGAGCACCTTTGTGTTTAAACCTTTGTGTTTAAATGGATAGAAGACACACAATATAAGATCAAAGATGTCAATGCACCATGCAACTATGGTACACAATTTTACTATCGCCCAATATGTTTTAATAATCATAAGATACAAAATTAGATTATCTTGATATCATTGTAAATGCATGCCACATGTATAAACGGAACCATTATCTTGAAAGACAAAAGATTTCCTTGTAATTACCACTTACCCTCTTTCCTTCAATTGTGAACACCTTTCTTATGGCCATTTGAAACATTCCACTTATGTCAGACAGAATTTGTTCGAATGACTGTGCCGTCCTCCTGTTGATTAAAACTACATGACGGACATTGGGATCTCCATTTTTCAAGACAGTGATTTTCTTTGGCTGATTTCTAGTGTAGGCGTCTGCCATTCTTTTGTCCCGAGGCAAATATCTCCGTCCAACAAATCTTGCCCTGTCTTCAAATTCGAACTCCTGTAACACAAAAAATCCAGTCCAAAAAAAGTATAATTAAGAATTCTCTATAAAACAAACTTCATATCATAATTAATACACATATGCCTACAGGAAAGAAAAAAACATGGAAGAAAGAGAAGAAATATACAATGCAATAACACAGCACTAGTAGCTTCATCCTAGCAAACATAGGAAAGAAGATGGCAAAAAAAAAAAAAGATGGCATTATTTTCAGACAGTCAAGTATGTATCCAATGATGGAATTACTAGTACTCAAGTGAGGATCCAAATCAATCGATTGATTTCAACTCAATCGGAAACAAACAAAGCATAAATCACTTTCACGGGAACACTGACCTGCTTGAGTTATAACTTGCACTCTCATTTATATTCACTTATTCCCCCTCTCGCTAATTCGAACAAGTGACTTGCCCTCGTTGCTCCTTTGACAGCAGTGAACAGAGTGACCATGCCAACCCGTATTGCCATAAGGGATTATTATTCATCTCAATCTCATTTGTCTCCATCTACAATTTTCCCTTCCTTAGAGTATAAAACTGTCTACTTATTGTGTGTTGTAGTTGTAACCGGTCAGTCTGTCCCCTGCTACATGTTGCTGCCTTATTTGGTTCCAATCAACAATTCCTGCTCACCACCTGAGCTTGTTTTAGTTGATGCACCACATTATCAGTAATGTAATGATGATTTTCCTCAATTAAAATGTTTGAAATTTAATGTGGCCATACATTAAATGTTACAAAGTCTTGATAGTCGAGAAAATTCATCATCACACTGCTGTAAATCAATTTTGATAAGGTACCTGAAGCTCTACTAGCAGACAACATCACAAGCAGGAGAATATATGCAGAGTGGTTGCTACAGGAAAATAGGATGCCCTAAAGCTTAATGCCCAAAAAAGAAAAGTAATGTGCAGGTGTACGGGAGAAACAGAGAATCGGAGAAAAGAATTTCAAATCATATAAAATCTTATGCTTATGAATATTCATCAATTTACCCGCAGCAAGCTATTGTATTCACGCCCTCCACTTGACGGCTTGTCATAATACCATCGTGATGGTGGCTCTACTTTGTTTGTGTCGATTCCTCGTGCATGATGTCTCATTGGTGAGCAGATGTAACTCTCACCATGTTGAAGGCCATCAATGGAGGTGATCATATCATTTCCTCTGGGCGTGAAAATACTGCGCACACCAAATGGCAAACCCTTGACTTTGGTGGAAAGTTCTGTGGAAAAGAAAATGTCTTTCTTTCTTGCTCAAATTACCTTTTGTACCGCATTGGAGTGTAAGGATAGCTTTAATAAGCTGTAATTGCTTTGCATCAAGATTTAAG